>PVIC010013014.1:0-38732 GCA_004025085.1 Thryonomys swinderianus
TCTGGTTATCCCACAGTGTGTTGTGAAATACTGAGAGGATTAGAAAAATGAGATTCCACTGAGTCTTAGAAATGTATGTAACATTATCCTGGAAAGTATAATTCGGAGATCAGGACTTGTTAATGATTCACCTACCCTTAGCTTCTTCCTTCTGTTCTGTACTTGTAATAACAGAATCGCAGGAAGCTCTTCCCCTCCAAGGGACCCAGAAAACACTTCCACAAACAGTGATGCTCACAGAGTGAGTGAGTCTGGGTGGAGAGGACCTCACAGCCTCCTGGTGCTGTGACCTCAGGCCACAGAAGAGCCTGGCTGACCCCTGTCACCCACTCCTACCAGGGGAGCCCCTTTCTCTCTCTCATCTGAGAGCTCTTCAGTGGCTCAGCCTCCTCTGTCCAATGGGCAGACTTCACGGGCTCTTTGTGTACTTGGAAGTGCACATGTCTGTATGTCAGCACACTGATCTTCCTCTTCGACAGGGAACAAACTGCCTTGTTCGATGGCAGTGTCTAGAGGCCATTGTCAACAGTCACCATCTGCCCTGTTTGTCACACGTTTTGCCCTTCATTTTCAAACACCTGCAACTTTCCTTTGGTAACACCAGAAGCTTGGGGTGTAACAAATAGAAGGAAGAATCTGTATTTCCAAAATATATGGGCAGACGATGGGTGGGAGTGGAGATGTGCTCCCTGCCCTTCTGCTCTGAGATGCTCCTGTACATGCCAACCTTCTCCTTTCTCACACAGGGACCGTGGGCATCACACACACAAAAGTAATCAGTTTTAACTCAGAAATAGAATCAAGGCAAACGATTAACATCAGACAACCTGGAAACAAGGTTAATTACAGCAATCTAACTGATCTGGAAGGAAGACGGCCCATGGATATCACCAATTAACCCTGAAATTCAAAAAAAATCCCACAATCCCCATAATTAATAGCATAAGAGACAATCACTATGATTATAATCTCTGCCAAAGAGACCAGAATCAAGAGGGAAAGTGAAATTATTCAATAAGCTTCAGTATGACAGACAGAAAGCAAATTGAAGAGCTGAGGGTCAGATAAAAGAGAAGCAATAAATCATAGAGAGTGAGTGTGAGATTCGTGCCCAGCCACAAGGCATAAGGACCACTGGGGGCACAGGCCCACCTTTCTCTGAGGGAAATGGAGGCAAAAGAAATGAATAAAAGGCTCTGAACGGTACTTATCCCTCTTTATTAGGAAGCGGAACTCTTTGGGGGTTATCCAGGCTTTTCCATTAGGGATTCAAGGGGCCAGGCAGTGAGTTGGAAAAGACACAGCCATGGACCGTGTGGAGAGGGAATAATGCATGAATATCACCTCCAAAAGGAAGCTCCCCAGTTCACTCTGGATAACTAACAGACTAAAGCATAATAATTTTCTTCTCAAACAGCAATATTCTTTCTGTTCAGTTAACACAGTTTTCATCTCTCCAGAGTGTGTGTGTGGGATTATTCTAAAGAGCCACGCAAGAGTAGACAGATGTGTTCCTTACATATCTGTTTCATCAGCTCTTTCCAGCAGCACTAAGCCATGAAAGAAAGGCTGAGCAACTTCAGAATTGTCAATGAGGAGAGAGGTGCTCTGTGGCGCTTGGGCGAGATTACCATCTCATGGGGGGCAACATTCCGCAGTCTGAAAGCTCCGGCCCAAGGATATCCGTTCCTTCCTTACTCTAGGACATTTGAAAGTCAATGAGAGTTCTTATCGATAGTATTTCCATTTTGTGAAAGCAATTTCATTCCAAAAGAGCATTACTTTTGTACTTATTACTCTTTTAGTGTTTTAAGAGTTACCCGAGAGGACATGAGATGTGAGAAAATAATGCACAGGTGGGTAGGCGCTGAAAAGAAAATATTTTCAATATTCAGTAAAACACAGAGACTGCCTTTGTTTGTGGTTTACTCTGACTTGCTCATTTATTTGTCTTTTCACTTTGGAAATTCCTGAGTTTGTCCTCTGTGCAGGGAAGCAATACAGTGAGACAGCGGAGGACCTGGAGACCATGGGCTCCGCTCTTAAAAGAGCCTCCAGACTGCTATGGAGGTTAGCACGCAAGCAGCTGAAATTCCCCCAACACTACTTAAGAGTTATGGGGACTGATTTTCTTCATTTCCCTATATTCTACCTAAGATCATGTTAACATAGCCAGCTTTAATCTTGTCTGGATACTGCAGTAGCAAGCTAGTCTTCCTCCATTTTACCCTCCTTCATTTTAGTCTCCGCCCAGCGTCTGATGATCTTCTAAACACATAGATCATATAATTTCTTCCCTGCTGTCTTGGTTACTTTCGTCTCATTTCTGAGACAGTATACGCGACGCCTAGAGTTAAAGGAGCAATGTTTAATTAGCTCACAACTTGTAGAGGCTCCAAGGCAGGCAAGCATCGCAGAAGAGAAACAGCTTATGGTGGTCAGAAGGAAGCAGAGCAAGACAAGTCTTTTTCTGTCCCTTATATTGTATCCAGACTACCAAGATTAGGGTGGTGCCAAACCAATCAGTGGACCGATTTCATAATAACCCACCCTTAATCCTAGCAGTGTACCATAAATCTATCACACACTCTAGATTCAGCCGCCTCTAAAAAAGCCCCATCTATGACTGGATGAGCTGTGACGGGAATCTAGACACAAGCCACAACATTCAGTCCCTGGGCCCCATTCATGGCAAAATTTAAACCCCTTACCTTGGTCACTGACTCTGTCATGTTCCATTCCACAACTTTCCACTATGCCCTGACCTCTCCTTCCTGATCTCCTCCTCCTTGGCACTGCTCTCATTCCTGCCTCGTGGGCTTGACACTCCCTCTGCATTGGGCCTCACCACGGTCTTCACACATGCCACACTTGTCAGCAGGACTCGGCTACAATGCCAGCTTCTCAGGTAAGGCTTCTTAGACTCTCTAACCTTTCTGTTTTGTTTTGTTTTCCATCTTTTCAGTTTGGATTTTTGCAAAGGATCTGTCCTTAGCTGATGCGTTCATATTTCATCTTCTTTGCATTTGTCTGATACCTGACAGAAACCTAAGAAATAATCATGAGGATAGAATGAAGGGCAATGGGGGAAAACTCTAAGGAGACAATTTCTTTTATTTATATATTTTTTGAGACAGGGTCTTGCTTTGTAGTTCAGGCTGGCCCTGAGCTCATTATGTAGCCCAGGCAAGCCTGGAACTCAGCCATCCTCCTGTCTCTGCCTCCTGAGTGCTGGGATTACAGGCGTGAGCCACCATGCCGGCTAAGGAGACAATTTCTGCTTAAAATAGGAAGGAAATTTCTAGCATCCTCAGTAACATAAACATAGACATGTACCTAAGAGAACTGGGAGCCAGACGAGGACTAGGGTGGAAGGCATTTCATCCAGGGAACACAGACGTAGGAGGTGGAATGAGACCAGACCATGTTTAAAGTCCCAGCAGAGAGCCCAACAGCCTTGGATCTTCTAACAAATCCCTCCTCTGTAATGAACTGGGGAGCAGTTAGGACAGGAAGCCACAGATGGGCCAGCAGCACCCTGCGGTGGGCTTCCTCTCTTCTGACAGCTGCTCTCCCACAGTTCTGATAAGGAAACATTGCCTGGAACCAAAAGACCTAAGTCTCCCAGCTCTAGCCAGGCATTATTTAGACTGCTAGCTTGACTTTGTACAGGACACAGGACTAGAGCCAAAAACATTTGCAAGGAGAGAGATGGCAATGATATAACTGGGGTCATGGGGAAAACCCAGAGGCCTGTGGGGTGGGGATACAGTGTATCCATACAGACCCACCTCGTTTCACTCCAAGTTCAGATGCTCTGAAGTTTGGAACATGAAGTTGGGCTCTGACTGTGTGGCCTCCCTGGCCATGTCAACCCCTGGCTTGTTCCTAAGGCTCAACTGCCAATGACAAACAGATCCTGAGAGATGATTTAACTTCACTCTTGTCTCAGATCCCTTCCCGGTGACTCATAACTTTCTCCTGACACCAGAACAGCTGGGCCAGCCAGATGGAGGGAGAGAAGATATACAGATGTTGCTGGCTGGAGTTCGAGGAGCACTAGAGCTTTCCTCTGTGCAGTCAGCCCAGAATCCCACAGGCCAGTGGGCATGTCTCCTCTGCAGACAAGACATGGGTGGCAATGCTACGTCTCCAGTGTGTCTCAGGCTTCAGCACAGTCCTGGTTAGATGAGAGAGCACTTTGACTCTTCTCTGTGTACAACTCAGGGAGGGGGTTGTTTCTTTGGGCCACATAAGACCCTGTAACAGCTTATCTGGGGGAGCTATGGGAGATAGTACTCTGGCCAGGGCGTACTACCCATCCAGATGTTGGGCTTAAGCAGATCTCAAGTTAGAGGTCATTCAAAATGCTGAGAAGCAAGAGGGGGTGGGCAAGAAAGAGATCACTTTTGGTTTGGAAAAAATAATCTGAAACAAAGATGAGTAACAGAAATTTAGACTGGTTAGTTATTTACCAGGAAAAACCATGAAATATATGGGTGTAAGTTTTCACTAGAAACACTTGTTTATGCAACATATATGCACGGAAAGTACTTAGTAAATATGTACTGATTTTGATTCAAGTGGCTGTGAGGACTGTTAATTTTGGGGCACTGAGTCCTATGCTGATTGTGAAAGGTGCTACTCTTGTTAGTGAAAGTGGACATGCCAGCTCTGAGCAATTGTTAAAATGCTGCATCTAGAGTATTTCAGTTTTTTTTTTTTTTTTGGAGACAGGGTCTCGCTTTGTAGTTCAGGCTGGCCCTGAGCTCACTGTGGAGCCCAGGCAAGTCTCAAACTCAGCAATCCTCCTGTCTCTGCCTCCCAAGTGCTGGGATTACAGGCGAGCCACCATGCCCGGCTAGAGTAATTCAGTTTTAACACAAAAGTGTCCAGTAACTGTCTCTGAGGGATTGGGGGTGAGGGCTCAGATATAGGAGCCCACTTGCTTCCTAGGTAGTACTCTTTCATCCTGTTCTGAAAAATTCTCACACATGTGTTTCTTTTTAAAAAACAAAACTAAACTCATTGTTGATGGTAATTTAAAAAATCTTGTTTCCAGAGGAAAACTGGATGTTAAGCCTGCTGATACCTGCCAATTCCCACAATTATCCCCCAGATCTGACCCTTCCCAGTGTGTGTAGCCAACAGTCACGTCCTGGAGCAAGGAGCAAGGGGAGGGAAGTCTGGCCACTGTGGTGTCAGCAATGACGACTCTAGTGCATTTGCGATGCTGATGGATGGTAGTTTATGGACACCATAAACTTGCCTGTGTATCATGTGAACGGCTGCCTAATTAATCAACTTTTGAATAAAAATGCAGCAAATTCAGAAAGGCAGGGTGCAACGAAGCCAAATACACACAGAAAAGCAGATGCGCTCAAATCAAATGCCCTTCATTATTTATTTTTACCCCTCTGTAGAATGCTTTGCCCACAACCCTATGTTATACAGTGAGATTCCAGTCTGTACATGGAAACTGTTTTTCCTTCTGCATGTTCATTCCAGGTTGGCATTTGCTTGACTGCCCCTTTCTTCCCATTCACCTCTTAGAGCAAAGAAATAGCCAATCTGGATTGGGAAGTCTACCTAAAGGACCTATTTAGAAATTGAGTGAATGGCCTCTCCGAGGATAGTCTCCTTGGAGTATCCCAGGTGACTGGGAAACAAAAGAGGGAAAAAGACAGTGTGGAGAGGTACCCACCACGGTGTGTGCCCTGAAGAACATCTTCCTCCTCTGAGCACCTTGGCCAGGAGCCACAGGTGACAGGCGCCCCATCTCTCTTCTCACTCATCTGTTCAGCAAACACTGAGTCACATGCCATGAAGTAGGGGGAGTCCTGTGCCACTGTCTGCACCTTGAAGTTGCTTCTCTCTCACCCAGTGGGTCACCTGATGCTCCTGAGACTTCATGTCTCTCTTGGGAATGGAAGTGAGAGAGTGGTTTCTGACTCTAGTTTCGAACCTCACTTGCACACTAGAGGCAAGTGGTACATAGAAGAGCATGCCTCTTCTCTTCTCCTTCCATCAGTATGTGTTGCACTGCCTATGATCACATACAAAAACAAATAATACAGTGAGCCCAAGCCAATGATTTCCAAACTTGCCCACACATCCTAATGGCCAACACAGCTTCAGAGATTAAGAATACTATGCCCTCGGAGGGTTAGCTCAGTGGTTCCGGCGCCTGCCTCGCAAGCACAAGGTCCTGAGTTCGATCCCCAGCAACCACATATAATGCTGGGCGTGGAGACATGCCCACCAACAATCAACACCGCATATCACAATGCCAGACGTGGTGGCTCACGCCTGTAATCCCAGCACTCGGGAGGCAGAGACAGGAGGATTGCTGAGTTCGCGGTGGCTTGCCTGGGCACCACAGTGAGCTCAGGGCCAGCCTGAACTACAAAGCGAGACCCTGTCTCAAAAGCAAAAAAAAAAAAATACTGTGCCCCACTTCCCAGATAGTGACCTAACTGATTGAGGCTATCATCTGGCTTTGGAAACTGTAGTCTATCGACAGGTCATTGTAGGTGAGCAGATCAGTGTGGGAACTCCTGATTCCAAAACAAAGAATAACTCAAACTACAATCCCAACCCCTTCCATTTCAATGCCTCAGCCATAGCCAGGGATAATTAACCACAATCCCAAAATTTATGTCTGTGCCAGCTGCATGGAGTGACTTTAAAAATATCTGAATTCATTTGTGTCCACCTACCCTCATACCAACCCATTTACAAATATAATTTAATCCATTAAAAATGACAGAGAGCCATGCAGAAACTTCTTTTCCAGCATGGGGCTTGCGAAGTATTTCTAATGTAAACACGGATAATAGGTATGCGGGCTTTTACGACAGGGATGAAATAAAGCAGACCTAATTAAACAGTGAGATGCTGTAGAAAACAGGGCACATGAATATCGCATTAGGAGACCCATCTCCTAGGCTTATCAAAACTGCTTTCTCTTCAACTGTGCCCCAGTAACCTGGGAAATATAAATTTTGATTAATGATTGGTGCATTGTTAGTAACTGACTATATATCATCAGTATCCAGTCACCAGTGTCATCCCAGACTTAATTATCTCAGCTGAAGGGAAAGGACCCTATGAAAGAACTGTTTTCCAATTAAAGCAGCACAGAATATGTGATTTGTCTCTTTGGTGAAATCCAATTCATAGTCCTTTTCATGTTATTTGTATTGTATTCGTTTTCTCATTACAAGCCCAGAGTTGCAAATCTTGGGCTCCTAGCAAGAAACACATAAATATCAAGAGGGCAGCTGTCAAACCTCGAAAAAAATCTAGAACATTCACCATCAAAAACCTAGCAGTAATTACAGAGCTTCCACCAGCAAATGCTACAGTCAGGGTTAAAGATGTCTTTCAACATAACGGTTTGTTTTACAGGTTCCTAACTTTCTATAGAAAGTGTGGGATGGCATGGTTATATACAAATACGTACACAATTTCTAGAAGTTATTCCTGGGGATGCAAATGTTCTATGTATAACTTATATGCTGCCTTATTTATTATTTTAATGACAAGGAAATCATTTCCCTACTAGTACAAGAAAAAATATTTTGAGCAAAACCTAGGCAACACTATCTCAAAACTATTCATCTTTATTGCTTTTACTGCTGTAGTTTGTTATTTATTCGAACTGAAAGTCTACCTACTTGCCTATCTTGACAATTCTTAATCCCGGGAGGAGATACAAAAATGTATCGTTTCTGTGAGTACCTGGAACTTGACTGCTTTGTAAACACAGGAATTGAAGTCTGGGTTGTTTAAGGAACTATTATCAAGCACCTATTCTGTGCTAAGCAGGTTGTAGGCAGTAGGATTCCTCAGGAAACAAAAGAGGTCTCTGGTTTTAGGCAGCAAACATTCTAGTGGGTGGTTGTTGCTGTTTCTTCCACTAGTGGCCAAAAGGCCTCAGCCTAGTTATTTAATCCTGTAAACTTCAGTGTCTCGACTGCTTTCCACTCAAAGATAATGATGTGTTCACCTCACATAGCCGTAGTTAAGATGAAAAGCTCTCAGCCAATAACAGGTTGTTTTTAAGCGATGTATACTTAAATTCCCTCTCAGTGAGCTTAGCATTTGTTAAGGACATGTCCTTCTCATTCAGCACTAGAGATAGGTGTTTCCTACATCTGTACAGCATCACTTGTCTCCCGAAAACATGTCTTCAGTACAGTTTTTTAAAATTTGAATCTTTATTGGTACATTATATATACACATCATGATAACACACAATACTACTGAGTACCAGTATATGACACAATTTATTCTCATTTTTTCCCATTCCCTCACCCTCCCTACAACTCCCCACCCCCATATATATATATATATATATATATATATATATATATATACACACACACACATATATATATATATACATATATATGTGTATATATATATGAGCTTGTTTCCCTTTATTATCAACCCTTTTTATTTTATTTTATTATTTTTATTTTTATTCCCCTTTTTTATTAACATCATATTTTTCTTCCCCTTGTTACTTACCCCTACACCCCTTTTCCCTCTGAATATTTTCTACTTCACAACATCTACCATATATTCTAGAGCTCATTTACATCTTTAGTTTCTCATACCAGAGAAAATTTCCTGTTCCCCAAATTTCCCAGTTGCAGCCTTCTGTTTCTTGCACTGAAACTAGCCATATTTTGTTACTACTCTGAGAAAACTGGTAACTGCATTTTGGTGCAAAATATCTTGGGAACTTAGATTTTCCTTTGAGGGAAGAAGGGTTGCATGTTTATGGGGTTTTTCAGAGCTATGCCAGTGTAGAAAAGCAGGATGGCCTACAGCTGCTGGGGTTAGTCATCATTTTCTTGGATGAATCTATTTCTCTTCCCAAGTGAAGTACAAATCCTTTGGACTTCACTCCTTTGTAGTACAAATCCTTCATAGGGAGAAGTCTTATTGTATTCATGTTTAGTCATCTACACTGAGCATTTGTTGTCTGCATTTCTGAGCAAAGGCACTGTGGCCCGTGCATGGACAAGAACTGGGGAAGAAAGCAGCACTTGACAGCTTCCCAACATCTCCTCACCCCCAAATCAGGCAGCTGTCCTGCCCTAGGGCCTTGGTTTTCTAGGTTGCTGACCACGGAGAAGTACCTGATGGTCAGGACCTGCCGTGAGCCCCAAGGTTTTGAGAACTTCCCACAATTCAACGGAATTGGATAGGTGAGCGACAGGTTTAGAAAGATGACCGATTTTCTTTTTCTTCCTTTTCTCCTGTCCTTTCAGTCTTTTTTATCTTATACTACTTTTCCTTCTGCCAGGGTTTGGGATTTTCCCCCAGTGATTTCACCATCGATGGCCCCTTCCCACCACTTCTTTATCTCATTCCTTTTTCTGCTTTGTGAATTCTTCCTCTTCCCAAAAGACACCCTCCAAACACCACCTCCTCTTTGAAATGCTCTTTGATTTCCACTAACAGTTTATCACTAACACCTGCCTCCTTTCTCTCATGGAACTTGAGAAATTCCTATCATAGCAATCAAACTGGCATTGCTGGTTTACTAATCTGTCCACACCACTAGACAGAGAACTTGGCAAAGGCTAACACTTGCCTGATGGGTGAAAGGTTGGTGAATGAATACATTAATACATGATCCCTGTCCTCAGAAGATTGAGAATTGTGTGAGAGGGAGACATGTTACTAACAAACCAAAAATCAAAGTACGCACACACTTGTAGGGTAAAATAAATCTACACATTCCATGTTTTAATTTTTTCAGAAAGGCTTAGATTTACTTAGCTTGCTTCATTATGGACTGGTGTCTTTGAAGCAGATCTATATATAGATATATCTATCTATCTATATCTATCTATATATATTGCCAGACCATCTTTTGAAAAGACCTCAGTGCCAGCTGGTTTTACAAATGCCATTATATATACACACGCAGGTAACACACATGAGATTAACACACAGAGTTTGCCTTTCTTCTTCTAAACACAGGCTCTTGAAATATATATGAAATGGAAGATGCTGGTATTCTTACAGTAACATAATACTTCCACGTTCTATGAAATCCCTGACCTAGTTACATTGCTGAGAGCACAGCTTAAGTGCACACAATGCCTACCACAAGGAAAAGACTGTTATCTTGAGAAGAGTAAATTTTGCATTCCCCAAGTTCTGTATTATTAAATCTGTGACCCTAATATTGCATTAGAGTAGATACCTTATTCAATTATATGGACAATGAAATAAGACTGAAAAAGATATAGCTGGTCCAGAATCCCTTGTGTGTGAAAAGATGATGGTACTTATTTTATCTACTCCTGACAATGAAGTTTAAACTGTTACTTAAACCTCCTACCAGCAAAATATCAATTCAATCAGAGGTTAATTCCTCACAGTCAAACCCGACATTATACAATTTTTATCTGAACTATGAAAAAAAGCAGTGAGATATTTGCACTTTAAAAAATGGAGTTTTAAAAAATGGACCCTCCAAAGTCTTGGATAAAGGAAGGTGAATATGGCCAAATGACAATCATTGCCAAATTAAACAAATGGATTTGGACTTGCTAAATAAATAAACTACTTCTAATGCTTCAATGCAAGAAAATACATAGACTTTCTCCCTACATGTAAGGAAGTATTTCTTACACAAATACTTTCAAAAAGCAATCTTTTATTCTAACATGCCTTGGAAAGGTGAAAGTATAAATAAGACTAGGGAAGAAACTCTTATCCATCTGTCTCCTGAGAGCTGATGTGTAGGAGAAAGGGGTAGGTGATGTGTATATATCGGCTTAAATTTATATAAAGGCTTTTTATTTGTTTGCTTATTTATTTATTGTCAAATGAGTTGATTCTAGTAAAGTACTATTTGTCTTAGGCAGTCAGAGTCAACAGCATGGTACGAAATTTGGTAATAACTTTCAGCTTAGTCAACCCTTTGAGGAGGACAAATTTAGATAGGATTAAATGTTAACATACAAAACTGTTATTAACCAGTTTAACAGACCAAAGTCCAACTCGGTCATTATTTTAATCAAGCCTTAAAGCACAAAGCAAACGCTCATTAAAGGAACAAAGATTCAACTTAGAGAACCAAAAACAGGAAAGAAAACAATAAGGTTTCTTTTCAATTAACAACTTTTGGGCAGGATTCAAGCAGGAGATACAATTTCCTTTAAGCCATATCATTTAAGTGAATTGAGTTGTAAAGCAATTTACAACTCTCCAGGATTGCTAGAGTTAAACACCCAATGAGCAAATGGGTAGCCCTTTCTTTTGCTTCTTTTTCCTTTCTTTATTTCCTTAACAACTGGATACTATTCTTAAGTAATTAACAGAGTACACAATTTCTTTCTATTTTCCCAACTTTTCCTTTGAAACTAAGTGATTAACAAGACTTGGTAAACTTCCTGCTTCTGACTACAATGTGAATTTCGGGAAGCGCTCACAGAAAGGAAGTACAGCTGTGGCCCCAGCACCTTGCTGACTGATACCTCCTGCCCACCCCCACCCTCGTGTGCATTTAATTTATCATATTAAGCCGATACTACAGAAGCATTTGATTATCAGGAAACTCAGCTCAGGTAAATTAACTTAATGAAACAGATGACACTGTGTATTGAAACTGACTAGGCTCAAATATCCATTCAGCTAAGGAGCCTGCCATAGGACCCTGGTGTAAGTGCCATCTAAAGACCTCTCTGCACCCTCCATCACATCTTCCAACCTGAAAATGAGGCAAAGTTTAACAGTAGCCAACCTTCCAAAATGCAAGCAGCTGCAGTTGCCTATCTAAGTTGTGACTGATGGTATACAAAAATACACGGCTACTTCATGGGTACTCCAGGTGCAACAAATTAGGACTCTAAACCTCAGTGCTAGGCAGATAGCCAGTGTATTGTACGGGACTGCTGCGATTCTCTAATTATACCCAGCCCAGTAATCATCCGTGCTGCTATGAACGGCTGCACCTAAGGACTTTAATTTCACTGTCCCCCTCCACCAGATAATGCCTGACCCTGTGTCGCATTGACTGGGAGATACTGAAAAAGACAAATGAGTTTTCCTCTGACTCTGTTAAATTAACTAATGGGTTTTGGTTGTGAAACTGGCATAATAATAAGCCAAGACTTGGATGTCCTGGGTGGACAGTGAGACAAGTCTCTAAGGGTGTTATTAACCTCCGGCATTAAAACGCAGCAAGAACAAAACCAAGAAGGAGCTGGTGTGGGAGAAGAATCTGTTCCCTGTGAATAGCGATTAACCAACTATTTTGTATTTCAAAGGATTATCGGAAATATCTGCATCTTAGACGCAGCTAAGAGAGCTGTTCTATGGGCCGACATCAGGCATTGAACAGGCTATTTTTAAACATCATTTCTCCCTTTACTTTGGAGCTACGTTTCATTTCCCCAATCGAAGAGGGCTACAAGTCACTACGATTACAGATACACTCATTTACATTGAATGCTATACTCTTAAATAACCACTGCTCACATTACCTTCGCTCCAGTGCAGAAGTCACTCCTGCCCTCAGTAGCTGGTACATGGCATCAGACTGTGCACAACTGTGTAAGTGAACAAATGCCATTCTTGACAGACATCCCTTCCACATGCTGTCTTAATTTTTAGATCTGTATTTCTCTTCTACTTCACTAGATTTTATTTTCTAACAGCTGAAAAAAAAAATGTTCTTTCCCATGTCCCCATCAGAAGTCTGTGGGTTCTGTGAAGGTTAAGATATCACAGTGCAGCTGTTCTACACTGTACTCAGACCGAAACTTGGCAATCCAGAGGAGAATTTGTTTCCAAAAGGAAACAGAATCTGGGAAGGGTTTTTTTTTTTTTTTCCCCTAAAGGGGAAAAAATAATACTTTAGAAAATTAATTTATTTTTTTTAAAGACTCATACTAGACTGAAGGTATTTTAAAACAAAATTGCTTTGGACTCTGAGAGGTGGGCACCTTACTTATCTAGAGTTTGTAACTTTAAAGACACGCTACTGAAATGTAGAAGTCGTACAACTTTATTAGTCAGTGACCAAAGGTTCTGGCTTCCCTTAATCTTAGGTGGTTTATTTTATTTTATTTTATTTTATTTTTTGCTTTTTGAGACAGGGTCTCACTTTGTAGTTCAGGCTGGCCCTGAGCTCACTATGGTGCCCAGGCAAGCCACCGCGAACTCAGCAATCCTCCTGTCTCTGCCTCCCGAGTGCTGGGATGACAGGCGTGAGCCACCACGTCCCGCACTGTGGTATGCGGTGTTGATTGTTGGTGGGCGTGTCTCCACGCCCAGCATTACATGTGGTTACTGGGGATCGAACTCAGGTCCTTGAGCTTGCGAGGCAGGCGCCGGAACCACTGAGCTAACCCTCCGGCCCTTAGGTGGTATATTTTGAGAGGGTCTCTCTGCCTGGGAGGAATTTATTTCTGCAAAATAATATTTAATGTGTGTTTACTCCGTTTTGGCTCAGCTCTGTCTCATGACATGTAATGACTCATTGAAGCCTCAGAGCACCTTGGGTACTTGCTCTCCTCACCTCCACTTTTCAGGTGAGGCCATAGCCTTCCTCCAAGTGTGAGGGAACAGGGGTCTGCACCCCGGGCAGCCCGACTCCAAAGCTCTTCTTAACTACTTGCTGCATTGCCTCAAATCATAGACATTTCCCTAGTCTTAAATCCACTAAACAGAATGTCAATTAATTTACACACAAGGCTTTGTCCTACAATTGAAGGTGAGAATGAGGAGGTCAAGGTGGAGAAAAGGTGAATAAAGGTTTAAAAATACAATTCTTTACAGAATTCTGAGAACCAGGTGGGTATGATCCACTGACTCTAATAGGAAGTGGTAAATATTGACCTTTTCTGATCGGTCCTTTCCCGTTTGGTGACTGTGGGATCTGGGGGTTCCTGGCTGAGACATGTGGGTCCCTTGGATGGTGTAACCTGCATGTGCAGCTTAAACTGCCTGACGCTCAGAATAGGTTACTCACTGGGAGACAGTTCCAGGGGTAGTCTGGAAATACCCCAAACCTTGCGGCAAGACTTCACCTGTGCCGCAGGGCTTCGTTCGTTCTCCCCTCGGACTCCAAGGGACATCAGCAGTAATGCCTTTCTTTGAAAGCACTGGCTCCTGGCATTTTTCTCACACATGAGCCGTTTGTTAAAGTATCACTAACAGGGACTCAGACAGGGATGACAGGTGTAAACAGTTCATAATTTACAAAGTGCAGGATCAGGTTTCTCCTGCCCTGTGCCAACTGCTCACAAACGCACCTCACCTTGGCCCTTGATTCTCAAAGGCTGTGTTAAAATGAATCTAACACGCCTATTTGATTACATTGTGGCTATTCTTAATTCAAACGGTGCAAGGCTACTACTGGTTAATTTCTCAAAGAACATTTCCAAATGTCTGTACGACTCAGTAAGCATAGGTGCCCAGGACCCTACGGAAGGGCTGCCTTTCTACCCTGCTTAGATGTTTTCTTTCTTCTCACAGACGCCTGTGTACTCTCTATGGCAGGTCTGAAATGGCTGGCAGCTGGAGAGACCAGTGCTGCTGCCCTGTGTGCAGATGTGGAATTTGTTAGGCGTTTGGAGTCGGGTCTACTTCGGCGCCTTCTGCATTTTTCAATGCTGACAAGTTTCAGTAAAACTCTGACTAACTGGAATACATGGGGGAAGGGCACTCTGGCTGAATGATTTCCTCGTTATGCTGAAAGTTATTTAGAAAGCCCTTGTTATTGAAAATCTTTCCAAAATATATCAGCACACCTTTCTCTGGGGTGAAACAGTTCTGCCATAGAAAAATGGGACAGAGGCAGTTGGGAAGGCTGAAAACCAAATTTACTGAAGCTGCTAACTGCGACTCTGTCCTTTCTCTGCTGGAGAGCAGCCTTCTGCAGCACCGAGGCCTCTCTCTTCCTCTAGAACAGACGATACTTCCTCCTACCAGGGGACAAAACAAAGGCCTGAGCATAGTCTCCCACCCCCTTCTCTCCCCAGCCTCCCTGGAGAGGCCACCCCACTAGTTCCCTCGACAGTGACTTCACCAGAAACACTTGCAAAAAGACCGTCAAATTCAAGCTATTGGATTCACTGGCTTTGCAACAAGTTTTGTTGGTGTTCTTTTTTTTTTTTTTTTTTGAGACAGGGTCTCGCTTTGTAGTTCAGGCTGGCTCTGAGCTCGCTATGTAGCCCAGGCAAGCCTCGAACTCAGCAATCCTCCTGCTTCTGCCTCCCGAGTGCTGGGATTACAGGCGCGAGCCACCACGCCTGGCTTGTTGGTGTTCTTAAATTTGATGAGCTTCACCTTTACTGCCATGTTTTGTTTTGCCGAATTTAGGAAAGCTTGTCAGGTCCTGTGGCACCCCCAGCACACTTAGGGTTACTTGTGGGTTTCCTACAAGGCCTCACTCACCACTTCCACCTGACTGTCTCTGTGTCCTCACACGCCCAGGGTGCTCTTTCCCGGGCTCTTCCCATCTGCCGCTCTCTGAGCCGAGGAGCTCAGAGGCTGCTCCTCAGCTCCCAAGTTACCTGCTCAGTCACCCGCCAGAGTCCTCCTCTGCCAGCCCTTCCTCAGCACAGCTGTCTCAGATACAGCCCACCCCCGCCCCTCACTGGTGACCACAGCTGCCATGGTCAGTGTGTGTGTGTATACTTACTGGCTGAATTCGTGCTGTCCCCTCTAGGTCTTCAGCCCCAGGAAACCCCACATCAGACCTTTTCTATTCACCCCTGGACAGGCAGCACTTAGGCTGGTATCAGGAATACAGTTACTGAATTTATGATTGAAAAGGGCAAGACTTTATACTTTCACAACTAAGAAAGCTATGGAAACTGGACCAGAGTAGTAACTAATAAAGTACAATTGAAAAAATTCAAAGTCTAGGCTTTCTGACAATTGAAATACAAGAAAGGATGCTTATTGGCTCCTGTGTATGTGAAAATCAGGTCACTCAGCCTGGGGGAGAAAGGCATTTGGCACAATACACAGAGCCGCATTTTACACACATCGCACAGACCCTGTTTGGGAATAGTGACCAGGGTCACCCACGGGAAGGCAGGGAGCGGGGGGCCTGGGCAGAGCCTGCTGCTGCCTCACAGAAGAAGACATGGCAGGAACCAGAAGGAGAGGAGGTGGCTACCTGGACTCACTGCGGTGGGGAAGCTGAAGTGAGACAGCTCAGCTCACCAGCCTGCCCAGGTGCCAGGAGTGGGGAAAGAGCAAGATGCAGAGTGGCAGCCGGTCCTGCACAAAGGCAGGCAGGGCGTGCAGCTGGGCGGGAGAGGACAGGAGGGACACGAGTGGAACCTGCCTGGTGGGCAGACACATGATGGCATCAGGAGCGGCTCTAGAGCACAGGACTTTCTTGACGGGCAAGTGACCTTTGGATTTTGAATGATTAGCAACTGTGAAAGTCCCCATCAGTTGACTTTGTAAAGGGAGCTGATGATGGTTCAAGTCCTAGACAGTAGTGCAGCCTGCAGGGCACAAGGCTGGCTCACCCTGAGGGAGACGAGGAGCTACAGCCTATCAGCTGGGCTTGGAGGGGAGCCAGAAAGCGCCGCCATCTACACTGACCAGCGCTTCATTCCCGGAGTCTAATGCTCCCTGGAAACAGGGCTGAGGCTGAGGCCGAGCCCAGGGGAGGCAGGTAATACACAGCCCTTCTAACAGAGCTGTAGTGTCACTTATTTACCTGCATCTTGTTCTTATCACTTGCCATGCTCGGGATTGAACCAAGGGCCTCACCACGCCAAGCAAGAGAGAACTACATCCTCAGCCCATTGTCCGGCTTTCCAATAAATCACGCTATAAATGTGAGAGCAGAGGTTCTTCTCAAGAGACTTCTACAGGTGATTTGTTAGAAACATTTTACACCTATTCCCTTAAACTTTCAGCAACCCACATCACCATAAACAGGATGCTCAAGCCTCCTATATAATTCTACAGCAAAAATACATGCGAGTCATTCTGAGTAGCTGTTTAGTTTTTTTTTCCAGATGATCTCTACCCCTGTTGCCCAGGATAATTTTCAACAGGAGTTTTGAAAGGAGTTCAAGGGCTCCTCCCAGCTCAGCCTCACCAGTAGCTGGGGCTTTCAGCATGTGCCAAGCTTCCAGGCATCAGCTTTTAAGCATTAAAAAGAAAAGAAAATTAAAAAGATTTAAACATCAACCCCAAATAATTCAATCAACTTAAGCCTGTTTACCCAGAAGGACATGATTTCAGATAAAGGTCGCCCAGCTGGCTCGTGTGTTCCCCACTCTACCTGAGAGAAAGCTGATGTCCTAGGCATGAAAACCGTCAGTTAGGAAAGGAAATGTTAGGCAGGGTGTGAAATGGCAGCCCTGAAACCCTCCTGCATGTTGGGACCAGATTAGTCCTTGGGTATTATTTTAAGGGTGATTGGAATTTCATTTTAGTTAGGAAGAGCTGAGTCCACTGTTTATGTACAAAGAATCCTTTCCCCAGTACTATAATTCTTGCGTGGCTGCTTTTAAATAGATGAGGCTGACCAGATATTTACCATCAGCTTGGTGAAGAAAGAGATGTCCTGGGAAGCCGGTCATGGGAACTGAGACCATGCAGTGATGTAGTGCGAATCACGAGTGCAGCATGACCAGTCAAAGTCCCACTGTACGTTCCATAGAGGTGGGACCAAAACAGGAAAAAAAAAATCCCCTAAGTACCAGCACAGTGAGAAGACATAATTGCAATAAAATTGTGAAACTAGGGTTGGCTGGCAGGCAGACAAAACCACCGCCACCAAGCTGCAGCATGCTTATCAGGATCTGACTGAGAGAAGAGGCCCTCGATCTTCCACAGAGCACACTGGCAACAATCCCAGGTCCTGCGAGTCCTGAATGGCTCCGTGTGCGGCGGCTCCTTCAGGTACTGCATTGTCCGCAGCGCGATGTTCTCAGCGGTCGAGGAACAGCTGCACAATGCAAGCAGCCTCTGAATGGCTGAATAGCTTTTTATTCAGGCCTCGTGTGATTTAAAAAACCCAAACTGGTGTTCTTTTGTGCTTCTCAAAGGCAGTGCTTTGCCGGCTCCACGTTCAAGACTCACGGGCTATTAGGAGAGGCCAGACAGATGATGTATTAGCGTGTGTGCACAGAAGGCACAGGCGTTCCTTAAAATCGAGTTCATAAGAAGAGCAGCCCAGTGTTTGAAGCACTCACCTGGGCCAGCAGCAGCTTCTGCAGCATTTAGGAGATAAGTACCTGCAATGGTCACACACAGGCACGCGCACATGCACACGCAAACACACACACAGATCGACCCTTAGGGAATCACAGCCCATACTCATTATGAACAGTGGGGTGCTGAGAGCAGACTCAGTCACAGAAAGGTCAGAGGCAGAAGGGTCGGGTGATCACCTGATCCTGTACCTCTCTCTGTACAGAAGAAACTCGTTCTTTCAGGGAGGTCCAGTGACTTGCAAAGACACACAGATACTTCATAAATAAAGAACTTCTGGAGACCTGCTAACGAGGGCAACCTGGGACTTCCATACTGCTGAGTATTTGACAGTATGGGGGAGGTATTGGACACCAGATCCTGGGTTTGGGCATCAGTCTAATTTAGGCTTGACTTCTTAAGCATTGACATTTTCTAGTTTATGACCTGGGGAAAATTTGCCTGGCCTCCAAATTCTCTCAAATAGATAATAGTGACTTGTGCCCTTAGGAATGCTGCCATGATGACGTGAACAAATACAGCCATTAAGTAAAGGCTGGTTGCTAGGCTTATAGCTATTAAAAGCAGCAGTAGCACTTTCATCTCAGGAATATAAACACTTTTAGAAAGAATGAGAAGCGCAGCAATAGGAAATACACCAAGAGAACTCACCAAGTTGATGAGTAAGGATACAGAAGACAAATGCAGGCAGGTCACATGGCAGGTATATTTAAAAACTAGGCCCAAGCTCTCACCAGTCTCCCCGGCACATCATGAGACTGAGGCAGAAACATCACAAAGTTCAAGCACGCCTGGGCAATGCAGTGACTTAGCAAGGCCCTGTCTCAAAATACAAAGTGAAAGAATAAATAAAAAGAGGACTGGGAAGGTAGCGCAGTGTGGAAGCACTGAGTTCCACGCTCGGTACCAAAAATCAAATCAAATAACAACAAAACACTTGGGTCAAATGCTTTGTGTGAATGGTTATCTGCAGCCCTTCCTCATGAACAGTGTGTGTCCCTTGCCCACTTGTACGAGATCGACGGTTTGAGGGTTTTTTATTTTTCAGGATAGAAACGGTTTCTTGGTCTTTTAATAGTATCTTGTCTTACTCAAAAAACTTTGCTGGTAAACGTTTGAGTAACCAGTTTTCTCTTTCTGATGATCGCAGGTATCCTGTGGTAGAAGCTGGATGGCAATGGGGAATGGCGCTTAGCCCCTGCGATGTCACACTCGCACACACTCACACTCAGCCACCACCTGAGATAACCTCGGGATAATGAATTATGATAGATCAGTGATGGCAAACCTCTTAGAAACTGAGGGCCCAAAGCTCACGTATTTACTGCAAAGTGCCAGCGATGGAATTGACCCTGAATACTGAGGTTTTGGTTTAGAAAAAACAATGTAGACATTAACATCTTTCGTCTTATGAGAAAAACAACACACGTACCATAGCTTCGGCACCACTTTTAGGTCTTTCACGTTTCAGGTTTTCAGAGCTCTGTCGAGTGCTGTCACTTTACCTGTGTTCTCAGGTTAGTTCTGTTTCGATCAATGATTAAAATTTCAGTTCGTGTTATTAGTCATGTTTTGCTTTCTTCAGCCATTACTGGTAATACTCTTAACTGCTATTTCATTGAACTCAGTGTATGTCTGTGAGAATATTTTTAATTGCTGCCTATTAAATACTTAAACTACAACAAAACATGGTGACTTTTTCATGACATAAACAAGCAGGAGGCAAAACGAAAGTCCTACTTGACCACACGCCCATCCTTCCTCCAGTTTCCCTATAGTATCCGCAGCATCCCACTTTAGAGCCTCCATGACCATAGTGCTTGAAATTTTCTTGAATTTTTTCCACCTTTATATGTTTAACTAATGTCTTTTTTTGTTGGTACATTCCTGCAGTCGGCCATATATTTCACTGTAAATCATTCATAGCAATTAAGAAAATGCTATTATTGATGTCTTCAATCAAACAAAACTTTTATTATGTATAATATTTGTAAACATCTACCCTTCCTCCTCTCCTATCCACTGCCCACACCCCTGCCTCTGGAAAGTCTAGAAAACATCATTTTTTCCCTTTAGTGTAGGTTTTTACAACCAGGTTTGGCTGTGATTACCTGGGCAAGCATCGTATTATGGTTTTCCCTCCTAAGTGGAAGGCAACAGTGGGTTGCTTTTGTGGTATTTTTGTTGTTTTATTTCAGTAGCTTTCCTCCTGAAATATGTGTCACATAGTCCTAATTCTAATATAGTCAAAGCTCTGCAGACTTTTGAGTGTGCGCACGATCTGACACGCTATGAAAGTATTTCCCTTGCTTTGCAATGGAGAACAAAACCTGCCATTGAGAGTCAGGCCTTGTGAGAGTCAGCGCAAGGCTGCAGCTGTGCTGGGCTGTGGGCCTCGCTGCTGCCTCTGAGCATTCCCGGAGCTTCCCAGAGAGGCTCACAGCATTCTGCGAAGGGGACTTTGTGCTTTCGTTGAAACGTACTTTTATAATTCCTCTAACACTGACAAGTGCAGCTTTTCTTTAATTTATACTTGATTAATTTCCCTTCAGTCACACACAAAAAAATTGAAAAAAAACCATGGATCTCCTTCAAAAACTTGATTTCACCACCAGAATGATTCACATATGTCTATCAATGATAGGTTACCCAAGTTGAATTATTTTTCAGGGGTTTTTAGGTCCAGATACTTCATATTTAGTTATTAGTTTACTTCCTATCTGGGCCTTCAACTCTGGGCTCTTATCTAGAATTTTAATTATTTAGGTCATTAGTCAACGTCAATTATTCTTGCCAATGGATCTTGAATTGTCACAAGACATAGAGTACGTTATACTGCTTGATCTGGTTAATTTTTACATTGTTGAGTAAGTGTTTTTGGTGGTGGTGATGTTTTTTGAGACAGGATCTCATTATGCTACAAGCTGGCTTCATCTGGGCAGGTCTTTAACTGACAATCCACCTGCTTAAATCACCCCAAGTGCTAGCATTTCAGGCAGATGCCACCCAGCCTGCCAGGGAAGTGTTCTTGAGCATTTTCTGATTTCATTGTTTCCTCCATTAGTTTTCTTTTTCAAGTTCACTTCATCTTGTTCATTTTCCTGTACAAAACTGCACGACTTTATAAAAACTTCCTTTCTTACTCTGTAACTTCTTGGTTATATAAAAGATGGTTCTTTACATGCTCAGTCTATTTTCTTCAGATAACCAGACAGGATATAAATAGTCGTTGTTTTCAAGGCATCTAGTTATTGTAATACTAGAAACTCTCTTTTAGTTGGAAAAAGTATCTATGTTTATGCTTCTGATCCAAATTCATGTCAAATACCCATTTTAATAAAAGGGAGGTAAGAAATTACTGTGGTACTTGCAAGTTAAAGTGAACTTTGTATCACACGCTTATGTTTAAGCGAGTGGCAGGAAGGCTGTGTTCACCCTTGACTGTGTTGTCTCCGCCACCTCAGTGGCACTGTCCCCACAAATGTGCACAGGAGATCCTGACTGGTCACTGTGGTTTCCATTTTATATCTCCCTTGCTGAGAGGACTTGGCCCTTTGTCATCCTTTGGAACCCAGGAGAAATGATCCTCCCCATGATTCCCATGTCACTTTAACAGCCAAAGACAGGGCAAGATAAAGGGGTGTGTATGAAGTTAGCAAGACAAGAAGATATACACAGTGTTGCCCCTAGTGCTTCCTGTTTGCTCATTAGCAGGCAGCCACATATTTCACACAGACCAATGTGGGTGCATGCAAGTCTTAGGGACCTCATTTCAAGAGCAAAAGAGAAAGGAAAATATTGGTCTATACTATCGTTTTTCACTCCAGTGTCTTCCCTGGCAGTTTATTCTCAGCTGGCTGGCACCAACACCTGCCAACAACTTCTACATCAGATCTTTTGGCACTTAGATGACAGTGTATTTCCACATGGCTGAAAGCAGACCGAACAAAATCTTGCATAAATAACATTTTCTATTAGCAACACTGAACTGATGTCAAAGCTATCGATCTATCCCAGGACAATAAAATTCACAGTCATGATAATATTAAGATGACAACATGAATGACTCACAAAGGAGAACATCCTGCTGTATTTGATACGATTTGGGGCAAAATACAGGGATCTAATGGGGATTGTGTCTTTCTCAGGCTGCAGATGCTTGATAACATTCATGCGGATCCACAGAAAGGTGGTGGGGTGGAGGGTGAACATGGGAACAGTAGAATCACATGTGGGCCAGTTACACAGAATCCAAATTGGCAATGATCAGTGTGTCCACTGAATTCTAAATATTCAAAGCCTCACAGATTTTAATTAACCAAGATTAGCTTTGGCCTTTACCTAAGCTTACTGCATTAGCATTCAGAAATTATACTAGGAATGGGGGTAGAATCACCAAAATTTTTATTTTTTTAAATGATTACTTGGCATCCAATAACATTTAAAAACAGTATTCTAAAAGGCAGCAACTTCAAACTTAGAAGACAAAGTAAAGGGTTAATTATTGTGCATATTCCTAGGATCAGAGGCCACCCCCACGACTTCCTACTGTCAGTGCTAAGCTTGCATTAATGTCACTACACACTGGAAAGCTAATTAATAGTTAGAGTGAACTTTGTATCATCTTACACATGACTGGGTTTGCAGGGCAAAAGCAACCCTTAAGTTCTTTAAGATGGTTTTTCAATCTAGTTAGAAGTCACATGTACAGAAGTCCACATCCAGTCTTGGCATGTCTGTTGCTGGTTACCTATTCATTCTCTCCTTACTGTCATCTGTTGGTTCATTCCCTGCTACAGGGAGCTCAATCTGAAGAACTATAAGGACTAAGAATTTCCCTATATGTCTTTTTCATTAGCAATTCAGTATAGAAATTACTGTGGAACTTTTCTCAAGATTTTGGACAGGGAATGAAAGATAATCATTTCTTATATCACTTATAGTTGGAATCTGCCTATCATCCTGTGTTAAATCCTAGGAACTGTATATACCTAAGTGAGCTATCAAAACTAATACCTTAGAGAGTATGTAAATCAGATATCTGAACACTGAGAAATAAAATATCTTCTATGGGGACCTCAGCACTACCTTTTCTTCTTCATTCCCCATGGTGCCTTAATTCTTCCCATGAGGTGCACCCCGACCTCTGTGCATACATAAGTAGCTCATTTTTAATTGCCTTTATAAAAGGACCTTGAATATCCTTTCCTTATTCATTAACAAAGTCCAGAAAACATTTATTTTTTTCTCTCTCATTTACATTATAGCAAATGGAAAAATAACATGAATTCACACCCCTAGTGCATCCAAGAAGCTAAAGTAAGCCAACAAAACAAAAAATTCCAAAACTCCAACGTTTCAAGAGAATTTAGATTTCTTTGAAGGTGAAGCTGGATCATTTGGAGAAAGTAGTAAATCAGGGAAAAACCTGTAGGTGTTATCATCTGTTTAACCTGGAGTAAACTTGTTCCTTTCTCCACTTGGAGAAAGAGGAAGTGTCTATGGCAGACATGGAGGAGTGGGGTTGGGGACAGGAGTCTTCTGAGCAGAGCTGTGCTGGTCACTTCTCCACAGTGCCGCTTTCCTGGGCTTACCCATCACTTCCTTTTCCTTCCCCTCTACACACACTTACTCCAGGGCATGTCTCAGTTGTCCCTCGTATTTTCTGGTGTCATTTTGGAGCTAGCATTATTATTTCCCTTTCGTAATGTTGAGATTCTGAATTCACAAAGCCCAAATAGTAAAAAATAGAGTTGAAGATTCCATTTCTCTCTCTCTCTCTCTCTCTCTCTCTCACACACACACACACACACACACAACACACAAGCTTGCTCTCTCTTCCACCATGTCAGTGTCATCTTCTTAACTCCTATGGGAGGGATGATTGGTTTTCCTTTGTTAGGACAATAACTGGATTCCTTTAAGTCATAGAAAAGTCGCCTTTTTATTGTCTGACTAAATTGCACTTACTGTGTTTGGAAGACTCATTAGAAGGCCCTGTGGTTCAATAAAATGTCTTCCACACCCACACACACAATTGTGCACAGCCCGTGACAGAATGACCCAGTTCAAGAAAGGTTCTCTTTGGTTGAAACCCTGCCATGCTAATCTTCCCTGGGATATTCTTCAAAACTGCAGGAATAGGGTAACCTTTTGTTTTTCCTCATTCTAGCTTCTGTGGAAAACATCTTTCTCTTCCTAAAATTGTCCGATCACTCTTGAAACATTACTCCTGGCAATAAAGAAATAATTAACCAGTTAAAACTAAAGCTTCTATCCTTATCCTTTTATCCTGTTTAAAATCAGGTTGAGGAATCCATTTTTCAGTTCAAAGAATGTCAAGATTTATCAACACGTGAGAACTATTTAAATGTCTTCACAGGTCTATAATCTGGCTGGTTTCCTGACCTTTGAGGGCTGTTTAACCCAGATTAAATAGTAGAAATAACACCACCAGATGTAGCAATAACACCACCAGATGTAGCAATAACACCACCACAAGTTTGTGCTGGCAGAAGAAAAGCAAATGGGACAGTTCAGTAAGACCAGCAGATGTGTGGATAACATGGTTCAAGTTCAGTTCTCCCAATCAAATCTTCACAGTGACCAAACTCATGACCAAACTGGTCTTTTCTACTCTTTCAGAAGACATTGCTTTTGTCCCTTTTCTTGCTTCTGTCCATCAGGTTCTGTGATCTTCTGAGCAGCCCTCACAATAACCTCTCCAGTGTCTTTCATTACGTGGAGATCCATGTCCTTCATTGCATTTCTCATGTTAGTAAAACTCACCATGCCAGACATAGGAAAAAATAATTTCCTTTGGCCCATAATGTTTCCAAGAAATAAGTTGGGTACTAGAAAAGATATGGATAGCCTTTAGTCTTTCTTCTAGCAATATATTTGTGTTTTTGCTCTTTTTACTGTTTCTAGAAAATAGAAGGCTCTCGGTCCAACCCTTGCCGGTAAGAGTGACCCTCTCTTGTCAAAGTTCCTTCCTAGGCTCACAGAGGAATTTCCTTCCCAATCCTTTCTTAACTCTGGGCCTGGAACATGGGTTCAAGGTCCGTGCAAGCATGCAGTGAGTTTCTTTGTGCACGTCTCAAGTGAGACCTCCTATGACTCGGATGGCCAAACAGAGCTGAGGTCATTACATTGAAAAGTTACAAGGACAGAGACAGACTTGTAACTACTGTGGTATCACCGTTTCTAGTCAATGTTTTTCTAGCTTGGTATTTATTGCTTTTTAAACTTCGGCACAAAAGGTGAAGTGGCAGAAGATTTATTTGCAACCTCACCCTCTACTACTACCGGAAACTCTTAAGGGGAAAGCAGCTTAACCATGTGCCAGCTAAATGGCTTGGTTATGCTGGAAAGTGGTGGCCCAGAGTGGGCCAGTGGAGGCAACTGACCAATTATTTCAGTTTACACTCAGAGATGCCATCCAGATGTGGGGGCGCCTGCTCTGAGGACGCTGTCTTTCTATGCTCCAATCTTCATGCCTCATCCAGTTCTGCCACCCACCAGAACTGTGTGGGGCTAAAGGCAGAAACCCTTGTTTGATTTTGGTGTTAAGGGAGCACCATGATGGTTAAAGTTTTCTTAAAGGGGCTGTACAATGTGTTGGAAACCAGAAGCTTTAATAAAATAACAAATCATTTCAACAATAAATGTGTGCTGGAATCCCAGAGCAGCATCATGGTTTATTGGCCATGAACACAATTCTAAATATTACTGAAATCAAGTTCATTCTTCTCCTTACCCAGCTTTTCCAACTCAGTTGTGTCTGTCCTTTGGCATTGGTGCTGTTAGGCAAACATTGGGCTCCCTCATCAGTGAAGTCACAAGTGAGTCAAGGTCCAGATAATTAACTTCCTAGAGATACTATGGTTGCTTTGCATCTTCAAAGATAAACTCCTAACAAATGCCCTCACAGGGCTACCATGTAGTTAGCTCACCAGCTAAAAATAGTCTGCTCCTGCTTTGTCTAGATAACCCATTTTCTCTGCCAACCCTGCACGTCCTCATATCTCATGTCCATGCGCCTTTTATCCTGACCTGACTCTCGGGCACGAACGTACGTGCCGACTGCCTGAAGATCATGTCAAAACGCAGATGATATTCCTGCGTCTGCCTGAACATCTGCATTTCTAACAAGCTTCCAGGTAATGCAGATGCTGCAGGCCCAGGAGCAAAGCTTTAGATCACTTGTCAACAGGACCCTGGGGATGTAACTAGGTAATTACCAGGAGCTCTTCCCTGGGACCAGCAGATTGCCTGGAAAGCCCCCATACTCATTATAGATCCTTATCCTACCCCTCCAATTAACATAAGAACACATGGGGGAATCAGAGAGCTTTTGAAACTCAGACCCTGCCAACCACAAGTGCCGTGTACAGTGCACGCATCACCCACCCACTCTCCCCACCCCCGCCCGGCCTCCCTGGCTCTTCCCACCTCTTTCTATTGCTCATTATCGCTTGTCTGAGCAAACACAAGCTTGAGCCTGATAAGCAACCGACGGACTTTTCCACAAATAATAGATTCTCATGAAAAACAGAATGGAAAGGAAACAGAATGGAATGGTGTTATGTATTTGATTTATTTTGAGTTCCAAACCTATTTTTTTCCCCTTAGGTTGGTTGCCTGATTTCCATCAAATCATCCCATTTGCTCGTTGCCTTTGAATCAGTTTTTCCACTACTCTAAAAAGACTCTAAAGAGGTTTTTAAAAATCTATTAGCCTTAAAAACAAATCTCCCTTTTTATCTCCTACCATTAAAGAAATGGCAGATAATACCATGGGCATATGTACTAAGTGTCCTAAAGAGAGGCACCATTGATGTGGCTGAAAAAAAATCTCACCTCCAATTTTATGGAAATACTGGCTTTGATATTTTTCTTCCAGGTCATCCTAATTGGGCTGGAACCAAGGCAGGCAGTGAGCCCTCTGAATGTGTTCACACTACATTTTATGTTTATTTTCCAACATTCAAACATGACATTCACTCCTAAGAATCTGAGATACTAATAAATTTGAGGTATTATCCAAAGTTACCAGATTTTATACATTCTTCAAGCAAGGGCATTTATCATATTTTCCTTCTTTACTTAACCATTTGATTAATATTCTCAAGTAATATGCTGATTAAGAAAAGCCCTTTTTTTTATGTATTAAGGAAGCCTCTACAATAGAGGCTTTATTTCATAACAGTATTACTAACAAGCCAGCATTAAGACTGGCTAATAATGTCTTTGGATCTACACCAGAGGAAAAAAATCCAATGATGTAAATTGCTATACATCTGATACTTTTATTAAGAAATCAAATGATCCCCTGAGTCAACAGCAGCAAATGTAAAGCATTCTGCAAATAAGGAAGGAACACGATCAGCAGTATTAATTAAAGTATATTATACTCAGAACCTGGCAATATGTAAGCTACACTTTCAGATGAGCCAAAGAGCTCTTAGGGGCTATAGGCTGATGCCACTTTCCGAAGTGCTGATCCTGGCCCCTGGACACACCTTTTGTGCTCTGGACTTTGGCCCATGGCTGCCATGGTTACTACATGAGATCACTCATCCCACCACTTAGACTCACACCTGCGAACAGGGCCCTGGTGTTCCTGAGATTGTTCTTGATCCGGCTTCAAGCTCTGTGGGAAGCAAAATGGCGGGCTGGTTACGACGCCTTTACCCTCCTTGACAGTTTCTTCTCGAGGTTTGATTTATGGACCATACTTCTTGCTCCTGGAGGACTGCACGTCCCTCATACAAGTCAGCTGAGGAAGGGTTCACAAGGCCCATTTTGTGTCTCTGGGATGCTACATTTTTGTCACTCTGGACCAAAAAGCTCGCCTTGGGGTCAGGTGAGGTACCGCTTGGGCTCTGGAGAGTCTCTAGGGGCACCTTACATGTCTCAGGTTATTTACCAGACAAGAGTGATAAGACAGGTCCCCCAGTGTTTGTGTTTACTTCAAAGATCTTTTCATTTTATAATATATAAAGATAATGTCGCCTATCCGGGAAAAGTTCTGCTTACATAATACACTTTTGCTTGATAGTGCTTCCTTAGCTAAAGAGTTTAAGATGTGCTTCAAAAAAACAAATCCTCTTTTCCATGAGAACACTGAAGCCAGGGAATGCAGAGATATAGCCAGTCAGCACAGGAGATGCAAAGATAACTTCACTTTCTGCCTGGAGGGCTTCAACATCCCTCTAACCCACAGGGCTCTGTGTGATGCTATTCTAACCACAAAAGATAACCCAAACAACTGCATCATTATGCAAAGACATGGAAGCCTCTGTGCTTAAATGAATGTTGTCTTGGAAACTAAAGAATGAGTTCTGGCCTCCTCTGTTTCTATCTTCTACTGTATTATTATTATTTGAGATAGGGTCTCACTTTGTAGTTCAGGCAGAACCTGAACTCACTGTGTAACCCAGGCCATCCTCAAACTCACAGCAATCCTCCTGCCTCTGCCTCCTGAGTGCTAGGATTATAGGCATGAACCACCATGGGTGGCATTGTGTTATGTGGTTAATGGGGATCCAACTCAGGACCTTGCATTTGCCAGGCAGATGCCAGAACCCCTGAGCTAAATTCCTGGTCCTCTATCTTCTACTCCTGAAAGGAACCATTGAGCCTATGGAACACATCCTGTAGATTCAGAGCTCTAAATCACTAATACAAAGTTTCTCAGTACTTTTCAGGCTCTCTGATGAACTGAGAACAAAAATAAAAATCATTATAAGCCAACAACCAAATGGACCCACGAGTAATTTATTTGATATTTCTGAAAATTAGGGGAAAAACATACTAAATTCCAATGATACAGATGAAGATATAGTAAGAGATTAATTTATCCGCTTGTATGATCCTCTATCACATTAGGAGTAAATCAAGAAATAAAAATTTCTCTTGGAGTATGAGAGGTTTGTCTTAAAATGGTATATAATCCTGCTTTTCTTTCCCTTAGCATATTGGGTACCTTGGGGGTACTAGGTAGGACACGAGCACTGGGCCTGGAAAGAGGAGATGTGGAAGTAGCCTGAGCATGAGCACATATGGTCTGCAGAGGACTGGACAATATGATACCCTGGAGATGCTAGAATGGGAAGGGAGAGACGGAGAGCTAAGGGGCGCGGGGAGGGGGGCAGCACCAGCTGGTGCTCCCTGCTCTAGGTGAGGAAGGCTTTGCCAGCACTGACATGCACAGGGGTGGGGAAACAAGAAATAAAATGATCTTATTTATAATGAGTGGGAAATTAGACTTTTCTAATGAGGCATAAAGATCCAATTATTGTTCACAGATTGTGCCATACGAGTATTTCTCTGGTAATCACAGAAAGGCAGCACACCACGTAGGTAAAATTCACAAATTTTCCTGTAGATCATCGTAAGATGTTTAAATTACACTTTGCAGAATTTCTAGTAGCATACAAACAATACTCAGAATGCCCCACCAATACTTATGCACCATCACAACCAGCTCTCTGCCAAAGCTAAGGGCTACCTGCGCAGCTGGCCCCAGCACACACAGAATTCACTCATCTGTGACCCAGGAAGATCGGCTCCATTGTTCATGGGCTTTCTAAACAGGTGCCACACATTGGTCATTGATCTCAACTCTGTGCAGATAAAGAATAAGAAACTGCATCTCTTCAAAGTTTGAATGGAAAGGTACTGATGGTTAAGGAATTATTTCGTAGAGGCACTTGAAACTGCTGTCCTCTTAGAATGTAAGTGTTATACATACCTGCTGATTATTTGAGATCATGAATCTCCCTAGTATTTCTTTTTATGACTTCTTCTAAGCTTCCTTGGTTTTTATTTTAAAAGCAAAATACATATTTGTATTGAAAGTTCATCACAAATTTCACACTGTCAGCAGAGTCTGGATTATTTTAAGAGAGAAGAGCTGACTGAGAGAGTGACCCTCCCTGAGGTTATCTGACACCATTATTCCACCTTGTAGCTCTTGAACTTGAAACCAGGCCTGTGAAATCATACTTCCGACGTGCTAATGTTAACAATATCCGGTGAGGCAGAGAGCACACGACAGCCTCCCAGACTCGAAGCTTTGTCTTTAGCTGGATTTTCTGAACCATTTTGCTTGATTTACAAAAGCAAAGTGATGATTTGCCCAGAAATGCACATCTAACCTTCTCCAATGGCCAGCTTTCCCCAGACACTGCACCCAGGGGACACCTTTCTGCTTTGTAGCCTGAGGATGTTGCATAGCACCCACGTGCCCTGCATGTCACAGCAATAATGACACCATAACTACTCGTGGCTCTGAAGTGTGTTAAAACACACTGGCCATCCAAGTATTAACCAGGCTGGCTCATGCTTAGCTTCCAAGATCAAGTGCACCAGGGTAGTATGGCTGTAGACAGGGGCCTTCATTTGGTAAATGCCAGGACCTCAGAAAAGAAAAGCCTGCCTCTTTAACCACTTCTCACACCGAGGACCCTAGTATCAGAATGACTCGTTGAGGAGAGGATCCCAAAACGAACTGTTCTTCACAATCACCCCAAAGACCCCGATTTCTGTGGTGTCTCAGTCCTGGAAATGGATTACATGGCTTTTTGGCAAAGTAACATGTGCTCCTATTAAGAGTTCAAGTATCACTCTGGCGTGACATCAGTAGCACTTGTGCACACACACACACACACAGCAGCATTTTGCACAACTCATCTCCCATCAGTATACTGCCCTGCATGGGCGATGGGAAGGAGGCAAAATGGGAAACCCTACGTCGTGCTTACAGTGCAGCCCATCTTAAAGCACTCTACTCAGTCGACTGACTGAATCCGCAGGTGCCATGTGAAGCAATGGCTGCTACTATTCCGATGAATGAAGAAGGAGGTGAAGCTGAGTGGAGGAGTTCGCCTGAACTTACACACATGGTGAACAGCAACATTTGGCTCTGAATTCAAGTGCCTGTTCGCGTTCTTCAGCACATGCTTTTGTTTGCTGTGGTTGTTTCTCTCCTACCCACCCATAAGTGCTGACCGGGTATTGAGTTGAGGTATAACAGGTGTCTCAGAGGTTGTAATCACAAGCTCACTTTATCAGCCTCCTGTTTGCAATTAAACAGAGATGTGCTACAACAGTGAGGATGTCAGTGAGCCCACTGAGGAATCCATTCATCTTCACTGACAACGGAAAAATGCCAGGAACCGTCAACTCTCTGACAGGCAGGGTAGGGCTTTAGGAGGCTGCCTGATGTTTGCTGCTCTGATTCTCCTGAGAAGCAGTCACAGCATTCTCTAGCACATCCTCAATGCAGTTATCTACATCAACCTGAAGGAAGAGTGACAGCAAAAGACACGGGCATGTCAGTCAACACCCCGTGACATCACCACCTCCATCCAGAATCCCAGGTTAACCCAGACAGCGCCACCAGGGGGGGCGCCCTGGGCTGGCATGTTCCTACTCTTAAACATTTCATGCTCTCTCTGGCCTAGAGCTTCCTCTGATGTTCACATTGCTTTTGAAAAGAGGACTTTTGTAGCCAACCATCCTTCTCAACATGTTTCACTCTGTCAAGATGAAAATTACACAGTGCAATATTTGGGCAAGATGATTTAAAAAAAAACGATGTAACTTTACATAGATTATCATTCTGGTCAAAAGGAAAATGCTTCTTCTGTTTTTCTGAACCAGAATAAAGACAGGTGCCATGGAAGGCTGGGAGAATAGAATGAGAAATTCTACACTGATTACTTCATCACCTTTTGGTTCAACTTATGATTTGGTGCTAAAGAAAATCTCCAGGATCCTGTTCAGTAGGAGGACAATGGTCAAGGGAGGATAGCTAGGTCTAGCAGGTGCTGCCTGAAACTGTCCCCTCCCTCCCAGGAGGGTCTAAAACTCACTTCAGCTTGGGGTCCTAAAGCTTAGAAAGCTTCTTTACACACACAATCACTTAGACTCACACCATTTCCAAGAAGTACTACTAATGGGGCAATTTTATAAATCCAACAGAAAATTATTTCTGGTTTCAAATGTTGCCAGACATGACAAAAATGAATATATTTTCATTTGGCCATTGCTAAAATATACTGGAAAGTTTAAAAAAGAACTGGATCTGGGAAAAGGATAAATGAGTAATAATGGAGATCCTGCGAAGGAGAAATCTCCCCACAGACAGCGCCCAGGAGGAGGTGGCCAGGCCCCAGAGAGCATGCTTACCTCCAAACGCCTTTGGGGCCCAGAGGATGCTTGGAAAACAGAGGCTGTCTTACTAGCTTCCAAACTGCTTAGAAAGCTGTTGAGCAAAAATGAGTATGCACAGCACGTTTGCCTATGACATTGTGTAACTCTGTATCGGGCCTGCTTTTTAGGGAGTATACTGGGAAATTTATGAACATATTTACTTTAAACAAAAGTCATTTCTCATTTACCTTTAAACACTTGAAAATCAATCAAGTATAATTTTAGCCAAATTTCTTCTAAACGTCAATCTAACCACCACCACAGCAAACCCACCTCTGAACTCCAAGTTCCACCCCTCAAAGGGATTAAATCTTAAACACGCCATCTCCGCTGCTGCTTTGGCTGATCACACTTGGAGTCATTAGCGTCTGTTTAATATGGCAGCTGAGGCCTTGTGGTCCCTTTGCAAACCAGGGAGAGAGCAGCCTTGGAGAAGTGAATTATAATTGCCCGCTGCAGGACTGTGTGGCGCTGCCTGTGACAGCAGTAAATGGGGAAAAGGGAGCATTAGAGAAGCTCTGTTGTACTGATGAAGTGGAATTCCTAGAACACACTGTGGTATCAAATGAGATGTGGCTCCACAGTGCTGGGTGCAGACAATGGGCTCAATAGGACCCAGTGCTGGCTGCTGGGCATAGTTTTAGCTCCTTTAGTCGGAGCAGCCTTTCATCCAAGAGGGCAGGAGCCACACCAGAGAATGGGAAAGAGGTCCAGAACAACAGAGTCACACATTAGGGGAAAACTCAACACACTTTGAACCAGGAGGACTGACGATACAACACACATTTATATGACAAGCTTCAGCTAATACCCAATCTTTCTTTTTTATTAACAACTGTGGATGTTTTATTAACAACTTAGAATGTGTCCAGCTCCTGTGCTAGAAAGATCTGGAGTAGGTGGCCGATTTTTCTCAGACTTTTACCTCTGGAAAGCGATGGGGAGAAGATTTTAATGAGCGGTATGGGAGTGGGGCAGACAGAGCCTGGAGTTGGGCGGGGTCTCTCTATTCTGTGTGTATATGTGGCCTGAGCTCAAGAAAACAAGGAAGGATTGAAAATGTTTTAAGTCATCTATTACAAAATATACCTCGCCTTAGAAAGAATCATCTATCAATCCACACATGGGTCAAATATTCTAGTAATAATAAGCCAGGGGTGAGTTAGGGTTAGTTATTAACTTGCACAATTGAGAACAAATAAAAATCAAGAAACAGAAATAAATCCTGTTACAAAGTGCCTCAGAAATGAGAGTTTAACCGTTGAAATCAAAGATAGTTAATTGTACCCTTTACAAGTCAGTGCAAGGCAGTGTCATTAATGGGGCATTGTCAAACCAGTCTGCCCCTGAAATATACACTTTAAACTAATTTAAGTGTGCAAAAATCCTTTTTAAGCAAAATATTTGCACAAAAGGAAATTGCAGAAAAGGTAGGCAATGAAGTATACACTTTCAGCAGGAAAGGCCTACATAGTAATAATGTGTAGTATTTTTTGTAAGAGAGTTTTTCAGAACTACACTGTAGAAAGCAAAGCAGAAAAGAAAACTCTGCATTTTGAGATTTGGTTTGATGCAAGGTGAGCAGCGAAGTCAGAACAACCCCAGCTGTGACCCTCCTGAAAGGCTTTGGTTGGGGAAAGCTCTTTGCCACCAAGGCCTGCAACAGAAGCCACAGGGGACAGGGCTGGGTGGCAGAGACCTGTCGCTCCAGACCACTCGGCCTTGTTTGTCGGGACTGTTAGGACCTCGCCAATTAGCGCCCATTTTGATGGAGGTTTTGTGTTGTGAACATCTGCCCACTAGCATCTGGCCAAGGCCCAAATCCATTTCACGAGAACCACCGAACAGCTGTCAGATGGTCCCGACTCTGGGTGAATACCACATGGATGCAGTTCTCACGGTCCCGGGGAGACCCTGGTCGCTCTCACCCACCTCTGGAGAGACCCCGCATCTGGGCTCTTACTCATTAGTGTTCCTTAACCCCTGACCAGCACTGTCCTTATTTCTATGATATCAGCTTTGCCCACTTGAATTAATAGTTGGAGCAGAAAAGCCAGCATTAGCTCTCAGCTGCCGTACAGCTAATGATCAATTTAGCCCACACCTCTTTTCCTCAGTCACCTGACTTTCTCTCTCCTCTGTAGTTCAGTGGCACAGGAGTGAAGGCCAGGCCAGAACAGAGACCCGCTTTCCGACCCATCCCCTTGGCTACCCAGTGGTTCCACTGGTAGGGTTTGTGTTTGAAGGTAACGACTGCATTTGACAGTTCAGTTACTAACAGTTAATGGCAATATAACAAAGTTCTACTTTAGAAAACGAACACTTTGTAGATATGCTGCCTTTTTAAAATTTTGCATCTTTTACAATTTTTTTTTTTTACTTTTATTAGAACGTGTTTGCAATAAATAAAGTTTACCTTCATTGTGGGGGATTAGTACACATACATAACAGATTTCATTTTGATATAGTGGTTCTGAGACAGACTTTTATAGAGAACTTAGGCCATCATGGTGGAAATTCCTGAACGTTGTGATGCCAAATATAACATTATCTACAATCTAAACACTGCAATTCACGAAACTCATGGAGTAGAAAGCCCTGAGTGTTACTGGCCCAGCATTTCTGCGTCTGCTCCCAGAAGGCAGAAGAGCCGCACCCAAGGGCATGAGGTATCAGCCCGATGGGAGCTGGCTGCAGGCCACACACTGTGCCCAAAGCCAAGTGAGCATAGGGGAGAGCTTAGGTACCTTGCTAAGACCTTATTTACTATTTTAAATATCCAGTAGTGTCCAACATAGCACTCTGAGAACAGTAGACATGGATTAAATTATTTCCTACATAAAACAAATTGGCAGTTATTCATCAGTTATTTTGAGCCATGCCCTGACACACAAAGACCATAGAAAAAGACATGAGCGGACAAAAGCCTCATCTGGACACTATCATGTTGTCATGGCCCAATAAGAATGGCCATATCACATGTGCACCTGATAGTTATGGAGTCCAAAGTGTACTCTCCCCTCTCTTAATGCAAACTGTAGTGTATGTTGGTTTTTTATCCAAAGAGTAGCAAAGCTGGGACCATTGGAAGCAAAGTACACAGCACCAGTTTAAACTGCAGTGTGTGTACCTCCTAACGTCTTCAGAGACTATTCCTTAAAGTGCTTAGACTTCCTCTGGGAAGGGCTGGACTACGAAAATACATTGCGCTTTGCCAGCTCCTCTCTGAGGACCCATAAACCTTGAGAATGTCTGTTCAAGCACCCAGTGATGGTTGAAATACTTTTTTGATATTTGTAATTTTATTTAAATTTATTAAACAAGTTCTTTTAGACTTATTTTGATTGAGTTTATTTTAACATAGATGGCTTTTTAAGTATACAAGATAAAAACTGAAGTGAATTAACTGGGTAGTCCTCAGCCTTGATTTTTGATGTTTGACTTAATCTTCACAGTTTGGCTTTCAAATCAGTCATCACTAAGCATTTTCCCACTCTTGGTGTCTTCTGTGGCATCAGTGGTGGGCGCATTTTATTTTATTTACAATGTTTCCAACCACATCATTTCTGTATTTAGGGTTATTGTGTAGCTGGCCTAGGCCGGCTGTTGATTGGAAAGTAACATTCTCTGTTTTTTTTTTTTTTTTTCTTTTCACTTTTCTCAGGCTCCAGTTAGAAGTGGTTGTGCTGGGATTAACGCTAGAGGGCAGCCTGCAAGTGAAATTAGAAACAGACAACACCAACCAGGCGGTGATAAACAAATCAGGTAAGTCATTGGCAAACGCAGTTCTCAGCAACCCCCAACTCAAACACAGCTCCCTTACACAAAAGCAATTATTCCTTAACTTGCTAATTTTTAACTTGAATTAACAAATTTGTGCCTGTAACTGAAGATGTGAAAACAGTTTCATAAACTTTCTCCATCTAGAAAACGTACGGAAGCCACTGAAAATACTTCATGTTTCTAATCTTATTTCTTTCTACTTCTACTTCTCAGTTGGTTTATTTCTTTAAATGTGTGAGAGTAAAACTTACACACTACCAGCTTTTTTTTTAAAGAAAAGTTTGTAAGAGAAATGCAATGTGAATATAATTATAGAATACTCATAGTTTTAGGATTTTGTGTGCAAATAGTTTTTAACTAGTAGGGCCATTGGAGGAATGTTCTGGATGGAGGCATCTTAGCGATATTTATCTAAAGCTCGGAACCATAGAATGAAATCTGTAAGACTTCATCTATGCAGTAAAGACAGTCCGAATAAATGTTACACATTGCATTCCCCCTTCCGTTATTCAAGCAGTGTTGGATTTTAGCACAGAGCAGCAACAGTGCTTTTTTAAAAGCTTAGCTATCTGATTAACACCCTCTTACAGCTGAGGTGTTATTTGTGTTTTGTAAATTACGTCATCTGGACCATTTCAGTCGCACAAAGGCAATCTGCACAAAGGCAATCTAAGAGATAAACACTCGTATGAATATGTCCCCAAGTGCAGTGAGGGTGGGGGAGGCCACATGTGAATCTCATTTCAAAATTCAAAAGCTTTCATAAAATGAAATTGCTTGGCATTAAAAAAAAATAGGAACTAGGTGACTCATCTCTGCCTGCTTCTTACCTGAGCAAATCATTCTGCACTTTGCTCTCCTGTCCTTACCTAAGGCCAGTTTCCCAGATGCCCTGGGCGGTGCTTCAGTCTCCCTGCTCGCCCACCTCGTGTGCGTCTCCCTAATGCTGGAGAAACTGGCCCCAGTTGCCAGACGCGTGTGGCGTTCTGTGTGCAGAACTTTACGACAGTTAGCAGCACTCTCTCTGCAGAGAAGAGGGTGAGCACAGCAGAACCCGGTCCAAGTCTTGGGTAGTCACTCTGTTATGATTCACATAAGAACAGTTTATGGCAGCTACTAGCTCAGTATTTCATTTATAAATCCGGATTCCTGTCTTGGCCAGAGCTACTACTGTCCACTCAGCTCCCCAGATGTGACATCTTGGAAACAGTGTTTATTCCTCTGTTCCTCTCTTTACACATCTAACTGGTCCCAGGCCCTTTCAGCTAAACCCTGCCGGCGCTCTCAGAATCTGCCCCCTTTCCCCATCCCCAGTCCTAAGAGATTTGTATTTCCAAAGCATCTATCTGATGATGTCATCTTCTAGTTTAAAAGTTGCAGCTGTCTGCAGAGCCAGGTCCCCTTTATTTTCCTCTTCCTTTCTCCTTTTTTTTTTTGGTGGTACCAGGGAGCGTCACACTGAGCTACATCTGCAGGCTTTTTGGGTCTGAGGCTGGATCTCACTAAGTCCTGGAGTCGCCCAGACCGACCTGGAATCCACAATCCTTATGCCTCGGTCCCCAGAGTTCTGGGGTCCCAGGAATGTGCCACCGTCCCCGGCTCTCATGCCCCTCTTCAAGCAAGGCAGAACCCTCCACGAGCTGTTCTCGCCATTTCCCACCCCACTGTGCCCGAGCTCCAGGTCCAAGGAGATCCCTTTCTGCTCTCCGGCCGGCCCCCCTTTCCTTCCTTTCCCAGCCCCTGGGGCTCTTCCTCCGCTTGCTCCACGTGCCAGAATCTCACCCGCTCCTCAGGCACAACGGAAAGGCGTCTCCTTCACAGAGCTCTGCCTTCCTGCCCTCCCAGCCGGCAGAGCCCCCACCCCTCCTTGGAGAGACATCCTTCCCTGCTCTCCACTCTGCTTCCGGGACAGCGACTTCTCAGGTACCCTCATCCTTCGCCGGCGCGTGGGCTCACCGCCCAGCCTGGAACGGGAACGCAGCTGGGCGGCTAGTGCGCAGTTTCATCTAGACTGGCTTTGGGACAGGGCTGCAGGGCGATGAAGGGCTCGTCTAGGCGAGTAGGGATGGGTCACGGGTCTCCTCTTAGGGTCTGTGTCTGATTCCTGGCCCCTCCCACTCCTGCTCTGCTTCCGGCACACCTTCCTGCTGTCTGCCCCACCTTCCTGCTGTCTGCCCCGAGCCCACCTCTGAAACCAAAAGCACATTCAACCTCCTCCCTTAAAGGGAGGTGAGTGGTGTTGTGTCTCAGCTAACTAATACAACCAGTCAGTAAACTCTTTTTTTTTTTTTTTTTTTTTTGCTTTTTGGAGACAGGGTCTCGCTTTGTAGTTCAGGCTGGCCCTGAGCTCACTATGGTGCCCAGGCAAGCCGCCGCGAACTCAGCAATCCTCCTGTCTCTGCCTCCCGAGTGCTGAGATTACAGGCGTGAGCCACCACGTCCGGCATTGTGATATGCGGTGTTGATTGTTGGTGGGCGTGTCTCCACACCCAGCATTATAT
>PVIC010013015.1:0-38657 GCA_004025085.1 Thryonomys swinderianus
ACGCCCACCAGCCATCAATACCACATACCACAGTGCCAGGCGTGGTGGCTCACGCCTGTAATCCTAGCACTCGGGAGGCAGAGACAGGCGGATTGCTGAATTCGAGGCTTGCCTGGACTACATAGTGAGCTGAGGGCCAGCCTGAACTACAAAGCAAGACCCTGTCTCCAAAAGGAAAAAAAAACAAAAAGAAAGAGTAACAATAAAACCTTACTTCCTGGCCTTTGTAACTTACAGAGGAAAACAAGCAAAACGGTACCACCATTGGCCACATGTGTTGTTGTAATCTCTCTGGTTCCTGGGTCTTACTTCATTTACATCTGATAAATGCAAAATCTCTCACAATGCTGAGGAGGAAATGAAGTTATTTATCCAAAAGGCCCGGCACATACTGGTTGCTCCATAAATACTAGTTTCTTTTTCACTTATGTCTCCAAAATCTTGTTTGTATTTTCAACTCTTAATTCCTGTTCTTGAGACATTCTGTGAGCAAACACACTGGACTTGATGATGTAAGTTAAACTTCTCCACCATCTTGTTCATCTTGAATTGATTAACACACCCTGATTAGAAGTATAAGGCCACCAATCAGATCTTTAAAATTCCATGAAAAACAAGCATCTACTGAATACTTAGAATATTCTAGAACCAGGCTCTAGAAAAAAAGATAATAAACAATAACTATTACCCTGAAGGGGTCTTCCCTTAGTGTCTTCTGTGGACTAAAGTTACTAGGCCATGTCATTTCAGACTTGCGTTTCTGGGTGAGGGAGGCTCAGGCTCCCAGGAGAGCACATCATGATGAGCTAGAGACATACCAGGTACCATATTAGGTTGAAATAATTCTAGCCCATACTTAATCTGTACAGCTATACGCAGATAAATGCAAGATTATCCTTAAGCCTTTTGAAATATTGAGTATAGCCTGCTAGCCCCTGCTGACAATTAAATAAAAAAAAAAAGAAAAGAAAAATCCAGGGATTTAGAGTTCTCATTCGGGCAGCTATCATTTTAGGGAAAACCGTCTGTAGGTTTCAGGAGAGCTGAGGTGGAAGGAGAATGATGAAATTGGACTTGTCTTTTGGAAGCAGGTCGGAAAAGGCCATGTTGCAAACTAACCCAAGTGCAGAATCATGGGAGAGTCGAGAAAATGTGGATGGGAATGGTGAGGCAGGGGAAGACTCAGGAGATTCTCAGTGGTGGGCTGAATGCAAAGACTGGAAGAGAAGAAATCTGTGTGGCTCTGAGCTGTTCAGTCTTATTGTCTACATTTAGACAATGGTCCTTTCTGATGAAATGCTCTCACTCCCACCATGCCCAGTCCTCCAACCTGGGAGCTTCTTTTATTATGTTCTGCTGGGTCATGTTAGACTTCAGATAATCAACTCGATCTTCCCCTAAATGTTGCATCTCTTTGGAACCTTCTGGTGACTTTAGTTTCCAATATAAGCGGCTACTTTGTAGAGTTTATTGTCAAGGAAGTGATAATTCTCAGTGCTCAGAGTGTTGTACTCAGCATGGGTGGAGAGAAGCTTTCCAATAAGGAGCTCAGCCCCAAACACCTGGGACCCCTGTCTTTCTCTTCCACTCAAGGCGAGGTGGTGGTACCTCAGTGGCACTCACCCGCTCTGGCGTGTTTCTGTGGTTGTGTGATGTGGTCGATGCAGTGAGATTTAATAAACACCCTCAGAGCAGGGTTGTTTTCTCACCACGCAGTGCTAATTTGTTGCTCTTACGTTCCTCATCATTTATCTTCTGTGTGCTTTAGCTATTCAGAAGATGTCTAATGAGATGCTTCTTGGTGAAACTTGAAAAATGACTTTCAGCCTTTGGAATTAAATTTTTCATAGTTTCAAGAAGTAAGACTTGAGAATATGATTTATTTGAAGAGGTTTATATGCACTGAGTGGGACTTTAAATTAAAAGAAACTTCATTTACTCTGAGTAGCTAAGTCTCATACATTGGAATTGGTTCAGAGGTACAGACTTGGCTTGGAAGTCCCTGTAGATCAGCGCCAAGGGGGCACAAAGCATTCTCAACTCTCTTGCTCTTCTTTTCTGAAGGTCTAGATGGTAGAAAAAAATTCAAATCAGAATAACAAAAACCTGTTACATCCTAGCAAAAAATTGAAAGAGAGGCTTCTGTATACATTGGTTCTCATACTTAACACTCAATTGTCTTTAATATTAGTTTTTATTTGTATACATTTGAAGCTGATAATTATTTCATTCCTTGTAGGTAGTTGGTTCTTTGGTTCATTTTTATGTCCTCTCTCCTCTCCTCTCTCTCCTTTCTCCACTCTTCTCTTGTTTTTTTTTTCCCTTTCCCAAAGAGTCATTTCCCTGAAGTTTATTCAAGTGAATGTAACATCTTCCTTAGTTGAATATTCAGTAGAAATAGATCTATTTAAAATAATAAATTAGTTCTTATCTTCCATTCACACTTTTTAAGTGGAACACAATGTGAAAGTAGTATGTTACTTACTTACAAATGTATTCTAAAGAATAGAAGTTGGCTAAAAGAAAGAAAGAAGTGTACTGTTTCCTCCTAGGACACCAACCATATGTATTGAGCTGATGTTAGTCTTAAAGGAAGGGGGTAGGTAAGATTTGATGTTTACATTTCTGTCCCTCTACTAGAATTTGCCTGTTCTTCCTCCCGCTCCTGGGCAAGCTCAGTGCAAGCTTCTTTTTATTTATAAGACCTTGGTCAGCGATGGTAGATTTCCATTCGTTATGGTTTATATCTGGATGTCCCCACAAAGCCTCATATGCCCGGAAGTGGGTTTGGGGAGGTGATTGGGACGTGAGGGTGTGATACTCATCAGTGGATGGGTCCCCTGCTGAGTTACTAACTAAATGCGATGTTGGGAGAGAAAGCCTGCTTGGAGGAAGTGCCGGGGTGTGGTCTGAAGGGTGGATCTCCCCCCGTGATCTCCCCCTGCTTCTTCCCACCGGGCCGTCATGAGCTGTTCTCTCCTATGCTGCCCCACTTTGGAGCTGGCCAGTCATGAACTGAAAGCTCTACAAAATTTGAGCCAAAATAGACTTTGCCTCACTTGAGTTGTACATTTTGGACATTGCGTCTCAACAAGGAAAAAGTAACTAAGATACCATTTGTGCACTGAATGGAAGAGGGGGTGACCACTTTCCAAGGACAACGCCTACCAGATTTTGGCCTTCAAACAAATAATTCATCTGTTGTTATGTGTGTGAATTTGGTAGCCTTCGTTCTTATTTTTGAGGTGAGACATTAATCATGAAAGACCATAAGGACAGTGTAACCTAGGGTCACCAATATTCTCATTTAAGAATGGAAACATAATACAAATAAAAAAATGTGTGCAGTTTTTTAGAAGGACCCGCTATAATACTTGCTTATTAGGAAACCTCCTGTGTACTTAATAATAAAAAAAAAGCATGGGTTATTGTTGTGAAGAGGGTGTACTGGGATTTGATTCCAGAAGCATTCTTAACTCTGGAACTTAAATTACCGTATCATAGTGTTTTTCATACAAGGTACTAGGGTGTAATGTCCTATTGTGCTCATAACATTTGAAAAATGAATTGTAATTGTGTTGTGTGTGTGTGTGTGTGTGTGCCACGCACATGTATTTGAGTGTAGCAACTAACTAGGGGGCTGGGAATGTAGCTCAGTGGTGCTGTGTGCCTGTCAAGCTCAAGGTCCTGGGTTCAACCCCTGGTACTGGAAAAAAGGAAAAGTATCCGAATTCTAGGGGATGCCCACAGTGAAGGGCATGAATTGGGGATACTGAATCTTCAACTTACTAGCTGTATAAGCTTGAGCAAGTCATCTGATCTCTTGGAGGTCTCTTTCCTTTTCAGTTCAATGAAAGTAACAGTGGTCGCTGCCTTTCAAAGCTGAAGTGAGCAGAAAATGTTACCCAAAGCACTGAAAACCATCAGAAGAGCAGAAAATGTGTGTTGGTTTCACTAGAGACATTTCTTGCTCAGGATAAAATGAAGGATGGTTTCTTCACAGCAAGGTTTTCACACCCTTGCTTTTCAAACTGAGATTCAAATATGGTGAAGGAAGTAAAGCATGACAAAATAAAGGAGTTCTGACATTGTGAGAATTTAAAACACTTATGACAATGTTTGCTTACTTTCATTTGTGCAAATAATCAAAACTTTTGATGCACAGTGACTAATCAGGCATATTTACAGCAATATGTAAGTCTGGAAAATCCCATTAGCTTTGTGAAAGAAATATAGATTCCACTAATATGACTTCTATGAATTGTCTTATATTTTATCCACGCTGACTTCCCTCCCTTGGGGTTTGATGGAGGCATTGCTCAGAGACACTGAACTTCAGTGTATCTCTTTTACAGTATCTGAATGAAAATCTCAAAGCTGGTTACTAAAATGTTTTAAAACTCATTGCTTTTCAAACCATTCGGGGATAGTTATCAGAAAAGAAATGAATGACTTGTAATTTTCTGGTAGTGAGAGTTACGGAATTATGAAAGCTAAAAGGCCCTCATTTTAAACCTTGAAAATTACCTCCATTGGTTAATAAACTAATTAATGTCCTTTATCAAGAGGTTCTTGACAGTGGCCCAAGAAATCATCTCCTGGGAGATGTAAAGTGAGATGAAGCTTAGAGTAAATGACCTATAAGGAGCCTACAAACTCTGAGCTCTTTGTATTTTCAAGAATTATTTTCACTGTTTCTTAATGACCAATCCAATCACTTGTCTAGGGAACCAATTTATGTTTAAAGAAATTTCAAAAATACCCAAGCAATCAATATCTAATTCATTTAAGTCTTGCTTTTTTCCTGGCCTGCTGGGGATAAGCCCAGAGTTACTGCCATCCGTCCTATACTCAGACATTTTGGGAAAGGAGCCATCTTTATAGATCTATTTTCTCCCTGAAGCTTGGATGCTCTATCTATCCAAAAAAAAAAAAAAAAAGTGACATACTAGGCCTAGCGTATTAGAGCCTCTTCTGAGAGAATCAATATAACTTGGGAAAGGCTCATTTATATTTAAAGGAGAAAAAAGACAAAAGTAGAAGGGACTATATCGTATGGATAGAGAAACATGCGAGAAAGCATTAGAAAGTGACAATTTATTCTTACAGATGCAGCACCTTCTCATTTCAATTGGAGGAATCTCCTAGTTCTCCAGCTGAATGTGTTTTCTTTCTCATTACTGAAGGAAAAAAATTAAGATTTATTCTTCTGATACTAATTGGCATCACGTGTCAGTGCCCTGGAAATGCCCTGTGGGGGCATCAGCACAGATCATAGCACGTAACAAGTGTTTGCTGTGTCAGTGAGACCAAAGGGCCAAGTAGCAAACTGGGAAATGACCTCTTCATTGTTTTCATGGCATGTTTCACTATCTTGAGTAAATTCTATTTTTATTATTTTTTTAAGATGAGCAGTTCAATATCCAAATTTTTCCTTTGGTGAGATTTAAAGCATGCCAGCGACTCTGAGCAGTAGTTTGTGAGCCAACAAAAACCAACAGTGATGTCAAAATGTAAACTTGCTGGAGTGTAAAGTGCCACAATATTTCCACGTGTAAATTGTGATCAGAATCAAGATCAGATGAGCCAATTTTTATTGATTATATAACACTTCCCTTCTCTTTGCCCAAGAAATCTTTCATCCTCAAAGGTGTGATTCTTGGCTCTTCTCAGCATGATGAAAGAATCCCATAGTTGTACATTTGAGTCTCCACTATCACAATGAAATGAAAGAGCTTGTGTTTTTATTGTACTTTTCATTATCCCAATTTCATTGTCCTTTGCTTAGAATATTTTCCACTGCCACCAAAGCTGGGAAAGCTTCGGAAACAGAAGTTATCTCCAGGACTCCAAGTTAGTCATGCCATTTTAAGGGGTCAGTTAGAATTCACTCTGTTAAAGTGTTGTTGATGAAACTGAAATCAACTTGGTATATACATAGGCAACCTGTAGACAGTGTATTAGGAGAAACGGATGTTGATTGTTTTCATGTTGTCGTGTTTCCTTCCCTCAAGATGCCATTGGTCAGCAGTGATGGTCCTTCCAGAGGGACACGTTCTGCCAGTCTGGCACTCAGGGTCCCGGCAGGATAAATCAGACTGGAGCTGTTGGGCTGTCCGCCCTCACGGGTCGGTTACTGTGATGCAACAGAGGAATTTAGTGAAAAGGGTGTGATGCAAGGCACAGTGCTGCCAGCTGGCAGTAGATGCCACAGAGGGTTTTATGTCATGGAGATCTGGAAAGGCCCTGATAGATGAAAGAGAAACTATTTGGAGACACAGGCAAACTTACGTTATCAGAGAAGCTTATTTTCAAAAGGAAAGACCTAGAATAGGGCTAAGATTCAATGACTAGATTTTTATCTCGGGCTAATGATTTTCAAGAGGGATGCTAGCTAGATCCAAGTCTTTCATGACAACAGGAGAAACACCAGATTGATACTGAGAATTCTGCGAAGATTATCCTTTTCTGCTGGAGCTTTGGAACCAGTAGTGCTAGGACTTTGATTAGACAGATGAGGAAACAAAGCCACATGAAAGTCAAAAACTTGCCTAGAGTCACATAGCTATTAAGAAACAGCCAATACAGCTCCCCAGGGAGTCCAGCACTTTGCATAGGGCGATGAGCAAGCTGCTGTGCCAGGCAGATTGTGAAAGTTTTCACTGTAACATGTTTGGAGAAAGCGGGACCACAGCTGGGATAAAAGCTGTGTAAGGAAAACTATACAAGATCTCCCTCATTAGGGGCAGAGCACAGAACTATACCAGGGCCAAGGCAGGAGCATCTTGGGACGAGTTCTTAGCCAAGACCTCATTAACATCATGTTTTGACCTTGACCTGAAGTGGCCCTATTGCGAGGTGAACAGATGGATCCCCAGGGGAGACAAATGGCTATAACTAGGAGTATAGGAGAAGAAAGAGAGCAATCTCAAGGAGAGTCAATTCCCGGGACATAGTAGGCATTTCACACATGTCTGTGCCCAAATAATTGAAACAGCATTCCAGCTTTTCAAGGGGCTGATTCTGGCTTGCATGTAGACATCCTCCAAAGCATTGTGTACTCTCAGGTGGGGCTTTTCGGCGATGACTAGATCATGGGTGTGCGATACTGGAGTTCAGGGTGTTTGGTTCCAGTTCATTCTGCTAACTGATTTATCATAGATCTGGGTATGGGTAATGGGAAAGACCATCGCCTCCCAAAATGCCTGTAGCGTGGCTGAGCTAAAAGGGAAAGAGTGGCTTGCTGCTGTTGCTGCTGCTTCCTGTCAGTCCTGCCAGGGACTGTTTTTGTCTGGGATCCCTCTTTGCATGCTGCTTTGCCTTAGAACAAGATCAGACTAAACTTCTGATGGGCCTGAGGCCAAAATAAAAGAAACATTTCCTGCTGTAAGTTGTGGGTATCAGGTATTTCATCTCAACAAAAAATAAAGTAAAACAACTGTCATTTTCAAAATGTTTCCAGTAAAGAGTCTTTATTGCAAGAATAATCATGCTCTTTATTATTTCAAGGAAGATTTTATTTTATATGGGTGTTCAGGAATGGGAGCAAAATTTACCTTTTATTCTACATTTTTTGTACTGTTGCATTTTTCTCATGTTCACATCTCCGCTTCAAAAATACATTAAGTGAAACAGATTCGTTTATTGTTTAATTTAGACAGAATCCTGTGTTTCTACAACTCTCTTGCATCTTACCATGTGGAAATTGATGGGCTCAGAGATTCTGAGTGCCTCATCATCTCTTCCAGACCTACTTTTACGTTTCAGAGCAATAATCTAGTGAAGGCAGCACAATTGCAGGATATATCAAAGCTGTGAAGCAATAGAAGAATTTCCCTTGGAGGGACTTATGTAGACACATTTGATAATGAAGATTCCAGAAGAAATACCCTGTTTTTGAAAGCCACACCCTAAGCTACTTGAAGCTATGTCTCATTGAAAATGTGCCCATACATTGGAGACATTCTTTCCTGTTACCCCTGGTTATATTTTCCTCCCTGCAGTTCACTGCACAGTACTTCTTAAGGGACTTAATTTAATTCATCCTAATCTCAGAGCATCAGGATTCCCCCAGTCAATTATGAACTGCATTTTCCTGTCGAGTGGATTTGGCATGTTCTAGATATAGTGAAAATAACCTGTGTATATTACACTGAAGTAACATAGGAATGGAAAATACTTAAGTAAATGTCAATATTGGAGAAAGTTTGTAGAATATTTGAACACAGTTGCAGTTCATATTCAACTCTCAGTGGTAGTTTTTACACAGCATGAAATCATAGCTGAAGTCAACTTTGGTTCTGCTCTAATAGAGAGGGATAGTGGCAGGGACACCCCGAACCCAGAGAAGGTGCAAATGTCTTCATAATTGGCTCCTGAATGGGTTTTGTGATCATTTTCACAGCACGTTGCTTTTCTAATTAGTTTTGTTTGGGATAATATTGAAATTAACCTGTATTTAGTGATCTGTGGGTTAGCAGAGAGCCCCAGGAGTTCACTAGAAAAGGAAGCTGTGCGTGACCTTCAGTATGACACACACCGCAAAGCCGAACAGTTCAAAGGCTTATCAAACTGAAGAGTATCTGCTAGGGGCCCAACACTCCAGGGTCCCACTTTCATGAAATTAGTATACTTTTCTTTCTTCTTATCCTACTACTTATTGCATTCTTTTGTTTGTTTGTTTGTTTGTTTGTTTGTTTTTTTGAGACAGGGTCTCGCTTTGTAGTTCAGGCTAGCTCTGAGCTCACTATGTAGCCCAGGCAAACCTCGAACTCAGCAATCCTCCTGCCTCTGCCTCCGGAGTGCTGGGATGACAGGCGTGAGCCACCACGCCTGGCTACTTACTCCATTCTTGAATCCTCAGTTTCTCTTTTTACTTCTCCTCCTCCTTTTGTATTTCTTGGAGATGTGGAAAGTGAAAGAAAAAGAGAAATGAAGTGCATTAGCATTAGACCTTGGATGGTTCTAAGTACGGGTTCTGCAGAGCCTCAGGCTGTGTCAGAAGCGATATGAGCACTCAAGGGTCGCAGCTCTAACAAAAGCCAGGGAAGAAAGCAGGAGAGCTCTTACGAAGCCAATGGAGCATCCAGAATTCCATCAAACCCCCAAGGCAGGGCGAGGATGGAAGGGGAACCAGGCAGGTATCTCTGAACGGTGCCAGAGTGGTGGCAAGCAGTGGGGTTTGCTACCAAAGCAGGATTTCCCCCAAGCCCAGAAACTGGCAGTCTGCACAGCGGGGCGTTGACGTGTCCAAGTCCAAGAGTCATGAAAGGCAAAGAGAGGACACGAAAAAATTGCAGCCACTTCTGTGACTGAAGACAGCGCCCCAGTGCCACAAAACAAGCTTTAAGACAACGTAATGTTAAAGGAGAGCTTCAGTCCCTCTCAGAGAATATCCCCGAGAAGGAAATTTTGAAGAAAGTAGAGGCTTGTTAAACTCCCGAAGCTTAGCATGCGACTTAAGTTCTCTTGAGTTCCGTGGACGAGGCTAGACCTCATCTCTGAGTTCTTCGTTTTCCCTTACAAAGTACTGGTCCGTGGAGTAGCACAGCCTGCTTTCTCTTTGGTTTCTGTAAGTACAGGATAAGGACTTTCAAAACTCTCCACGGGTGTTAAGGAAGACACAAAAGAAATACATAAAGAAAGCCAAACGGGTGAAAACAGGAGTGCTTGTCCAAAGTTAGATTACTCCGATTTTCGTATCTCGTGGACGGAGTGGGCAGCCGCCTGTCAGGACTGCTGCGCGGACAAGGGCCTGGTGACCAGGAGCCCAGGGTCTGTGTGACAGCCGTCCGGGACAGCAGAGGGCCGTTGCCGAGATGGCCTCGCGTTTGCTGCCTGTACCGAGTGCTCCTGTTCCCCGGGAGCCCGTGTCAGTTACCGTTCGGCTGTTCCTCGACTCGTTCTTGTCCCTCCTCGAATAACTAATCTCATCAGAGCGGGAAGCCCCACGAGCAGCGTCCCCGACCGGGCGCTACCCACGGCGCCCTCACCCCCCCGTGGCCTGCCTTCCCGCCCTCGCTTTGGGGGTCTTCTCTCTGCAGAGCAGATGGGCCGCCGGAAGCAGCGACGCGGGAGTCCGGGCCCAGGGGAAGCAGCAGCGTCGGGGCACCAGAGCCCAGCGGGAGGCTGGCGCCTGGCCTGCAGCCACCCGGCGTCAGTGGGTCGCCGACGCGCGCCAGTGGCTTTGCTGAGCGCGGAAGACGCTCCGATCGATCCATCGCAGGCTTTTCCCGCGCGCTCGTGCTCCGATCGATCCATCGCAGGCTTTTCCCGCGCGCTCGTCCTGCCGGGGCGCCGCGGGCCGTGTGAGGAGACCGAGTCCGCTCCGCGCAGCTCCGGCGCCGAGCCGGGCCCTGCTCTGCCCTGCCTGGACCGGGGCTCCGCAGCCCGCCCCGCGCTCCGGCCTCCAGCCCCCGGGAGACCCCGCGGCGGCCCGGCCCTGATGCTTTCGGCCCCTCCCGTGCCGCCCCTCTCCTGCACCCTCCGTCAGTGCGTTTTTCTGAAATCTGACTTTATCCAACCCGTGAAAGGGCGCCCGAGTTTCTTCTCAGACCTGAGACGTCTCTTACCTGGAACATCACAAGCCAAGGACTTAGCACCCGTGTCACTGGGGGGTCATTTCTCAAGCAGCAGAGCTCTTTCTGCTCGTGTTGTTCCACGTTGCAGAGGGATGTGGACCTTTTCTGTTGAAGTGCGAGCCCTGGCTCACCCTGTCCAGGTGCTCGGGGGCGGAGTCCGCGTGAGCTCCGGCAGAGCCTGAGACGGTGGAGGGCCGTGACGTCACCGCGTGACGTCACCCGGCCGGCTGCCTCCGCCGTGACCGGCTGCCCACGGGGGCGGAGCTCAGTCTGCACGCCGTGCTGGCGTCTCCGTGCGCCTCTCCGCGAGGTGTCACGCCCTGTCCTCACGGGGCTTTCTGCGCATTTTCTGCCTCTCAGTTCACTCCTGCATGCAAAGGAAAGCCTAACTGCGCCATTTCCCTCTGAGCGTCTCCATTTCAAATCAAGCCAAGAAAGAAAGAAATAATAGCTCTCCTAAATGAGATAGTCTTTCTGGTTTCTGCCGGTGTTTGAGGAGTGTGTGTGTGTGTGTGTGTGTGCCACACGGGCGGGAGGGACGCGGCACACATGCGTCAGAGCGCCTGGCATCGTTCCCATTTGACGACCAGGGCACTGAAGCGTAGGCGGGTCGTTTGATCCTTGTCAATATTTGATAAATCTGTGACTCGTCACTTTGTTTACCCTAATGAGGCATACGTAAAGTAATTGACAAGCCCGATAGGTATACGATCATTTCCCCTTGGAGTTAATATGAGTACGCTGGGAATGCCTGCCGAGCATGTCTCTCACACTTTGGTCATCTTTACACTGTGGTTTATCTGGAAAACATTAATCCATCTTTTGCAGGGCTTCTGAAAATAGCAACTTCTCAGTCAATTCCGATGCATTTCATGGCTATTTTCAGGATGTGATGGAGCGAGAGGAAGCTCTTTGGCTTCCTAAATGTCTGTCACTTCATTGGTTTCTGAGTTTTTGTTATTGCCTCTCTGTTCCCTCGTACCCTGGACATCACGATCCTGTCCTTACTGGACTCCAAATGAGTGCTTAATGACAGTTTAATAATACAGATGAACACCACCGTCGATGTCAAGGTGAAGGGTGGCAGGAAGAAGACCCACAGGTAGCCTAGGGAAGGTAATTGTTTAGATAAGAGACTCTCAGGCCCTTGTAGTAGAGAGAATTGGGGCTGAGCACAAGTCACATGAGCTTAGACACCACCTGCGGCTCAGCTCACTTGATGTCTGCATCATTTTTGCTTTACTCTGCTTCTGTCCACTTGCCCGGCTTGTGGGTCACTATTTTGAGGCTCTTTTAAGATGCAAGTCTTCTGTCCTGCCCTCATCATGCTATGTGAGTTAGGGACAGTAGTTCTAACCACAGCTGGCCGCCCAGTATGGGCAGCACTGCATGGCACGCTGGAAGCCTTGGGAGTCACTCTGGGCCGCAGTGTCTCCTTGTACCTCAATCTAATACCTATTTCAAAGCCACAGACTTCTGCCTTCTGAAGATCCTCAGATAGTATTCAAACTGCAGGCTCCTCTTGGTTAGCAAACTGTACTTCCCCTTCAGGCCTGCTGCCTGACTTGTTTTCCACTACAGGCCTGACCCTGAGCCCCGATGTCTTGATCAAGAATTGACAGCAAGTCCTCTACCTTCCCTGCATTTTCCCTGTGCTTTTGAAACCTAGGTCTCCTGGAAAGAGACTAGTCTTCCGTATCCATTTTTCCCTCCCCATCCCACACACACACACACACACACACACACACACACACACACACACACGGGATGAGGGGATGCCAGTGGGTAGTCCGGCAGCTTCCTTCTTTCCCACTAGAGTTTTCGAGTATTTTTCAGACTGTCCCTGTGCTGGAAAAACTGATGTGTCTTCTTCGGAGGATTTCACCATAGGACGCGCACTGTTGTTTTGTTGGGTTGGTTGGTTTTTGTTTGGTTTGGTTTGGTTTTTCCTCCTTGTGGCCCAGGCCTGCACCTGGGCATGTGCTTCTCCCCCAGCCACAGGCGAGCAGCTGGAAGCAGTGCGAAGGGCCCTCCTTGAGCCTCCGCCTTGCTGCGGTGCGGCTTCCACGGGCTGGGAGAACTCCCTGGGGAGTCAGCTTGGCAGCCCCTTGGCTTGGCCCTTCCGGGTCCGTCCTGCCACGCGTCCATGGGAACCTCCTTCCTCGGCCCCTGGGCACAGAGTTACCCCGATTGTGCTTTGTTAGCGAGAACTTGTCACAGCCCTCTTCCCCTCAGGGCTGCCCGCTCTCTCCCCTTTTGAACGGCTGATCTTGAGGCCTTTCTTAGCTCCCTGTTTTCAAGCCTCTTCAGGCATCTTTTGCAGGACTGCGGTGTCAGCCGCTTGAGCTTGGCTCTCCCTGCTCCCTGGCTCCCTTTACCTGCATCTTCTTTGCCAGCTCCCATCCCTGGGGCAGTTCTGGTGACCGTTGCTGCTCGTACCATCGTCAGAACAGCCGAGGGTTAAAGAAATGACAGCAGCCGAGGAAGCCATTTGTGTGGATGGTGTTGTCTGCACAGGGTGACTGGCCAGGCCCTTAGAGTTAGTACGGATGATACCACCAGTCCTCAGCCTCAAAGCCAACAACGGCACCGCTGCAGAAAACTGAATCTCCTCATCAGGAAAGTGCAAATTAAACTGTCCTTAAAATCTCTCTTTCTGTATGGGCAAATGTGACTGCACCATATATACAAATTCTGGAGAGAAATTCAGCAAGCTTCAGTATTCTTTCCCACACTGATGTAGTTCCACTTCCTCTCTTTCCACCCTGCACAACATCAATGCTACTTTCATAAACTCACACCTAGAGCTACGTTTGCATCCACCTAAAATGCTTCTGGGATCCCCCCACCCCCGCACACTTAAAAGCATGTAAAGACTCATACATACTTGCATTTGTAGGATTTTCAGTTACTGTTTTAAAGGATGAAATCATACTACACACATTTTCCTGCGTTTGTCCTTTGACAAATGTCATTTCAAATCAAAAGACGGTTCTAAATAATTTTACACTAAACTGTTCATGTCATTCATTGCCTTACGTAAACTAGTATGTGTGAGCATCTAGTATGTGTTGTCGTAAAACCTGGAATTTACCACAAATATCATAATTGTAAAGGAAATAAATTCGTAGTCCAGCCCTCCTGTGGAATAGCTGAAAAAACCACGGCCTACTAAATACCCATGAGTTTTTAAAAGTCAAGGTGTGTTTGTGCCGTGTTTCAGATTAGAACTCAGGGCTTACAGACCTCCTGGTGTAGAGATGTTTCAATCGTATTTTATTTAGTCCCATATAAAATAGTCTGAGGTAATAGTATGACAGCTATGGCTTAAAATGCAGATATGCTGCAACATAAGATAAATTTCAGGCCTGAGATAGACAGAGGAACGAGGGTACAAGAATGTTCCTGGGAGCGACTCTTTGCCTGTTTGGTTAGATCAAACTGTCTTTATTGAACCAAATTTATCAACCAGTGGGGACTCATTATGACTCCAGCTTTTAAAGGGGCCATCGACAGAAGAAAGGGCTTTGTATTGAAGAACTGTGTAGGAGATCCTGTGAGTGAAATTCACTCCCTGTCCTAAACACAGAGCACTCTTCATGGAGGGAAGGACATGGAAGGATTGTGATTCCAGATCTTCCATGGCTCCCGGATGCATCGGGAAAGGCCCGCCTCTCAAATTACTGCTCCTTTTTAAGAACTGGAAAACATTTTATTGAGTACTAGGACTACCTTCTGCAAAATATTAAAATTTAAGCAAAATGTAAGTCTTCTTGTTTATTGAAAAACAACAAACACCCAATAGGTTTATGTGGCTTTTTTCTTTTTTCTTTTTTCTTTTGAAACAGACTCTCACTTTGTAGTTCAGACTGGCTGGCCCTGAGCTCACTGTGTAGCCCTGGCAAGCCTCGAACTCAGCAATCCTCCTGCCTCTGCCTCCTGACTGCTGGGATTACAGGCGTGAGCCACCATACCTGGCACTGTGGTGTGTGGTACTGATTTGGTGGTGGGTGTGAACCACCATGCCCAGCATTGTATGTAGTTGTTATCTGTGATTCATCTCGGGACCTTGAGCTAAATCCCTGGCCCTATATGTTACATTTTTGCTGTGGCTTCTAGGGTCTACCTGTCAAATCATCATCTAATCTGACAGGTTTGTTCATGGGCTGCTAAGCACAAAGAAGGCCGGTCTGTCTGTTCAGCCGTGAAATACTTGGGGTCTCTCGTCCTTACTGGGCCCTGAGCTGGGCTCAGGACAAGGGAAGTGTGCCTGACCTTCCACACCACAGCCGAGAAGTGTACTACTGACTCTCCCTGTGGGTTTGCTGCTCTGTGTAATTTACTGTGGACACTATGACCTTTGCTGACAACATGGCAGGGAATGAGCAAATGTTCCTTCAAGCCAGCTAATTCTTTGGTTATTATGAAGCTGATTGGATCTTTTGTATGCATTCCAAAGACTTATAAGAGAGTTCTTGAAGGTGTCACCTCACTGGAAGACTCATGTGACACCCCAGAGACACCCTCCGAGAGGCACACCTCAGCTTAATCAGCATGACAAACTTTCATGCAGAGGCCACCTGATACCTAAACAAAAAGGGGCTATCACTCAGTGCTGCTGTTCTTGTGGCGGAGAAGAAGGCAGCAACGCTGAGCCTTTACTCTGCGTATCCCTGCTCTTTTAGGGCTCTGTTTGGCTGTGCAGGTTGTAACGCTTGGATTTATGGCCTACCTAGGAAGTGGCAAATTCTTTGCTAGACCCCTCACTGACATCTTCCTCCTTCAGCACCCTGAGGGTCATGTGGTATTATCCCCTCCTCAGAAAGGAGCTGCAGGCCATTGAGGGGATTGGCACAATGACAAAAGGCAGAGGAGGGCTGAGTCCTGCACCCTGGTGCCCCCAGAACCCTGGAGGACAGTCCTGGCTACCCTACCTTCAGCTCTGTGGTGGGGAGGACTCAGGCAGCAGAGAGGAGGCCAGGGCAGGGGCTGGGGCTGGGGCTGTGTTCTGATGGGGAGCCAAGTTTTCTAAGGCTAAAATTTGAACTTTTATAGGATCTGCTTATGGCTGGTTCTTACTGTACGGGGTTTCTCCTGATGCCATCCCTACACAAGGCTGTGTGCTGCAGTACGAAGGGAGAGCAGATCGCCTTTGTGCTCTGTGACAGTTTCAAAAGATGAAGGAAGGAAGGAAAAGGAAGGAAGGGAAGGAAGGAAGGAAGGAAGGAAGGAAGGAAGGAAGGAAGGAAGGAAGGAAGGAAGGAAGGAAGGAAGGAAGACCAGAATTCGCAGTGTTGACAAAAGTATTATCTAGGGTGTTTGTGGCTGGTCTGGTGCTGCTCGTTTTGGGAATGGAGCAGACTGCCTCTCAGTTAGTATGGGTCCCTTGTGATGTTGGGCAGTTACTCTGTGTCTCCTTCATCAACCATTTCAAATACAAGTGAAAGGTGCAAATGAAGTGTCCCAAACTGACAGTTTAGGCAAAAAAAAAAAGTCAAATACATTTATTCACCATTAAGTATTCTATACTTTTTATGTTTGTTTTACATTTATTTTTCACAACGTTTCCTTAGAAATAGGTTCCTGGGTGATTGATATTATCATATTTGTATGGCTTATTCAAAATGAAGAAACAAACTCCAGAAGACTAGGAGGCCCTCAGGAGTTTGGGAGATAATGGATTGTAAAAGCCCTATGAAAAGGAGAAATGTAGAAGAGCTCAGGCCTGAACTTCCAACACCATTTTAGGCGTGAGTACAGTCTTTGCAAGTAAAATCTTTCTAGTTTTATCCTGATTCTGTGGCTCCGTGTGTTTTTTCTCAGATTCCTGTAACATTACCCATATCCTTTCCTTGATAATGTCTGGAAGTTCTCTGCAGTTATACTTCTTGTTATACTTTTCAACCATCTTGTTAGCTTCCTTCTAGTGCCTCCACTTAGAACAGTACTAATTTCTTAGCCTTATTGTCCATTTCTGAGCCTACCTTTTCCTTCCTCCAGCCCATCCTCTGTGCTGATACTGGTTCATCATTCTTCTGTTCCCTACATATAAACCATGTAGTGCCTACACAGGCAAACCGGTTTATTGGACATTTATTACAAATTTTGTAAGAACAGTAAAATAATAGCAATTAGAATAGTGAAAAAGCAACAATTGTATTAGTAAGAGGGAAGAGAATGCTTCCAGCCCTGCCAAGTATCTGTATCAATCTTTAAGAAAAGTTTGAACAATAGGATTCCATATGTCTGTTTTTAATTTGTTTTGAATTTATTCTTAATTTAGTTTTAGGTTAGAGCTAACTTAAAGCCACTGGGAAATACAACACCTCAAGTCACCTATTTCTCCCTTGTCCTTTGCCTTCTCCTCTCTCCAAATCTTTTCTCCCAACCCATTTATAAAAGCTTTTATTTCCATTATTTCCCTTCAATTTTTTCTTTTCTCCTTATATATCTTTTACTTTTCTTCACTCCCCATCTACGTTTCTTATTCTCCTTCCCATTTGAACAGATTCTTTTTACTTCATAATACGTAGCCTCAATTTTGCTCATTCTTTATGCTTTGGGTTTCTCACAAGAGAAACAATGTAAGGTTTAGGCTTCTCTGTTTGACTTATTTCACTTAGGATTGCGGTCTCAAAGCTCATTCACTTTCCTAACAATGTCTCAAGTTTAGCTTTCTTTACAGCAGACTAGTACTCTATTTTCTTTATAAAACACATCTTCTTTATCCATTTCATCTATTGATGTACATATGAGCTGTTCCCAAGATTTAGCTATTATAAATTGTGCTGTTATAAACGTGGATGTGAATGGGTTACTGCAGTATGATGACTCTAACACTTTCAGAAAGACACCTACTAGGTAAACAGCTGGGTCAAATGGAACGTCTAGTTTTAGTTTTTTGCCTAATCTCCATACCGATTTCCATAGTGGTTGTACCACTTTACACTCCTACTAACAACAGAGAACTCTTCTTCTACCATCTCTATTTCCATGGTTTCATCAGCATTTGTTACTGATATCTTGATAATAGGCATTGTTTCTTGAGTGAGATGGAATCTTGATAGTTTTAATTTGCATTTTTTTTGAATGGCCAGCCATGTTGAGCATTGTTTTCAGGTATTTTGGCCATTTGTACTTACTGAGAAATGTCTATGTGTTTTAGATGATCACGTTTTGACTAGATCTTTAAATTTGTGGAGTCCAATTTTTTTGAGTTCTTTATTCTAGATATTAGTCTTCTGTCTGAGGAGAAGGGGCAAAGACTTTTCCCCATTCTCTGGGTTGTTTCTTTCTCTGTTGATCCTTTGCTTTGTTGTGCAGTCTTTAGAGGGATCTTCATGCTAGTTTATGCAGTGGTTGGACCAGTCTACATTCCAAGAGTGAAGAAGTGTTTCTTTGTCCTCACAGCCTGCCCAGCATTTGTTACCTGATTTCTAGAATGTAGCCATTCTTTATGAAGGAAGATGGACTCTCAATGTTGTTTTAATTTGCATTTTTAATGACTGTCTTTTTTAGTGGACGTGAAAGAAGGAAATAGGAAATGTCTTCAATGACCATTTTGCCATGAGTCTTTGTCCTACTAACAGGTTGTATTGCCCAATATCCTGTATAAAATGTAAAATATTTTGAAGTTACTCACCTGAAATAGGATGCACATCACAGAAACCTGAAAATGGTGTTGCACAGAAGGAGTCTTGTCTAGGGTTGATTCTGTTCAGTGGACACACATTTAATTTGGTGCCATTATCTCTGCATAAATCGGACTGCATTTTCTGAATAATGAATGAAGTCATTCTGCTTCTTTCACTAATTAGCATTGGAAAGTATTTATAAGTCCTGCTGGCTGAGTCACCACCCCTCATCTTTGGCTTAATGTCTTCTGGGAGGTATACTGTACCTCAGGGTCCTCTGGGTTCAAGCTGCCAGCTACCTTGTCTCAAATTCAATTTGCCTTTTTCTTTGCTTTTTGAGATACAGGCTTTCTGGAATTTTTAAGCTAAACTTTTTTATCTTTGTAAAGTATGTTATTCCCTGTATACATTTGGATGGCTCCTAATTGCTAGATTTTCCTAAGGACTAAAGGAGAATTGCAGCTTGGTTTATAAAATACATCCATTCACAGCCAGTAGCTATGTTTAGGCAAGCACAGTGGGCCAGAATTCTGTGCTTTGGGCAATGTTCTAGCAGTCTAGAAAATCAAAAGCAATTAATTCTTTTACCAGTAATGTTCCTAATTTCTTCTAAAGTTATCATAGAGGATTTGGTGTACATTAGGCAATTAGCTCCAAATAATCTTCTTTGGAAATTGGAAATAAATGTCATGTTTCTCAGTGATGTTCCATAGAATATGACATAAAATTATGAATAACGGTAGGTTGCTATTGCTCTTCTCTTTACCTAAAATATTTGTCCTAATAGTTTGGCTAATTCTATGTGAGAGGAAAAAGAACTTTCAGGAAGTCATTGATAAAAGTTATTATATTAAAATTTTCTTGTAATAGAAGTTACATATTAATGACTATATGACAGTGTTCTATATAAGGAACTGTGGAACCGTGACTGAAGAGGATTATTGACTGTTCATGTGGAGGATCCTGTTCATTGGCTGCCAAGATGAGCAGCACTACGTGAGGTGGAGAACCTATGTAATTCTATGAGGTAGAGAATTTTTTACACTGCTCTGAATAGTATGTCATTTCCTTTTGGAAACTGAATTGTTAACCCAGAAGACATGTATGTCTTTCTCAAGAAATCTGAGCATTGAACTAAATCTTTTGCACCCTGAGTGTTTAGGGGAAAAAAAGAAAACCTTAACATGCTTATCCAAAAACTTCAGATCATAGAAATTTGAAAATTTTGTTTGGGATTTATAGAATGACATACTAATGATGACATTACACTTTTATTTGGTCTTCTTATATGGTTTCTTACCTCAAACTCATTCTGTTTCTCTCCAGATTAGTATTCTTCTCTAGCCCATTAAAAATTTAAATTAAAACAGTGTGGGGCTGGAGATTTAGCTCAGTGGTTCTGCCGCCTGCCTTGCAAGTGCAAGGTCTTGAGTTCGATCCCGGCAACCACATACAATGATCTGATACTGGGTGTGGTGACTCACGCCCGCCAGCAATCAGTACTACATACCCCAGTGTGGGGCATGATTACGCCTGTCATCCCAGCACTCGGCAGGCAGAGACAGGAGGATTGTTGAGTTCAAAGCTTGCCTGGACACCATAGTGAGCTCAGGGCCAGCCTGAACTACAAAGCGAGACCCTGTCTCAAAAAACAAACAAATAAAATGCCAGCATGATTGCTGCTTTTATGGAGTTTGTAACACTGTAATAGAATTGAGATTATAGTCAATTAACGTCATAATTAAATTTGATTTTAAATCAAACTTAAAGAATAAGAAATACTGTGATACTGGAGCCTAGATACAAGAATATTACCCAGGTATCAGGTGTATTTGTGCTGGGCAAAATGGCTGATATTTACACAATATACAAAAATTATCTACCAACGTGGAATTAAATGTAATTGGAAATAAGAGCAAGAGAAACATGCTAATATTAGAACCTAGATGCAGGAATATTATCCAGCTAGCAGGTAGGTGTGTGATGGGCAAAGGGACAGATGTCAGGTAATAAACAAGAAGTATCTAAACTCAGTGGTGGGGGCAGAGGGAAAGGAAGAGTCTTTGGAAAGACAGGAGAGCATGTGTAAACATGTCTGGTGATGGACAAGAGTACAGAAATCTTGAGAGAATAAAGCTGTTACAAGCTTAAATGGGCAGTGCCAAACTGACATTCATACAGTATTGAAGTGCTGGTTTGATCATGTGAAACCTTACAAGTTTTGATAAGGATTCTGTATCTTTGAGGTTATGGAAACTGTTGAAAAGCCTTAAGCAGATGAATAAATAATCAGATTTTAAAAGATCACCATGTATACCTTCAGTGTGGGAAATCATTTAGAAAAAAGGGAAGCTATGGAATGATCCATGGAAGGCTGCTACCAGAAAGAGAAATTCTGTGTAGGTTAGGTGATGGCAAGAAATGGGTGAGCAGCCCAGATGTGGTGGGAATCAGCCGCGCGCATGTGTAGGGGGGAAACAACTGATGATGAGAGAAGTCCTGAGAGACCAGGTTTCATGCATTCAAAGAATTGAGGGTTACTTGAAGTAACTGAGAGAAAAGTTCATTTTGGAGATGGCACTAGAGAAGCAGGTTGGGTCCAGATGATGCAAGTCTTTTTCTGCAGCGTGAGTGGTGAGAACTGTCTGCAGGAACACACAAGTGGCAAGGCGGTTCCTGTGATGTGTGGGGAAGCCGCAGGTGACGGTGGAGACGGCGGAGGAAGGGGGCGTTTTTGTGAGAGGAGGCAAGAGACTCATATATTGGGAATCAAAACGAAGGTCATTGTTGTACTTACTTCCTCATTGCTGGGGTAGAACACCGGACACCCACAGGTTAAAGGGGGAAAGATTTATTTCAGCTCACAGTTTGCAGAGGCTTCAGTGTCTAGCAGGCCAGCTTCAGGGCAGGCAGCATGGTGGTGGGGCTTGGAGGGGGCCAGACAGTGCGTGGCCGAGCAGGCAGAGTGCAGCGAGCCTTCCTTCCTTCTTTCCCTGTCTACCCATCCTGGCTACACAGCTTTTGGTTGGTGCCACAGACACAGGGTGTGGGTGGGGTGTTCCCCCTTCAGTGGCTCCGGCATCCACAGCTGTGCTAAACCCATCAGTGAGCAATCCAGTTATCACGCCCGCATTCCCAAGTCTCATGCCCATGGAGCCAGCCATTTCACAAAAGCTCCTGGGGGGCCGGAGATTTAGCTCAGTGGTTCCAACGCCTGCCTCGCAAGCGCAAGGTCCTGAGTTCGATCCCTGGTAACCACATACAATGCTGGGCGTGGAGACTCATGCCCACCAGCCATCAATACCACATACCACAGTGCCGGGTGTGGTGGCTCACGCCTGTCATCCCAGCACTCAGGAGGCACAGACAGGAGGATTGCTGAGTTTGAGGCTTGCCTGGGCTACACAGTGAGCTCAGGGCCAGCCTGAACTACAAAGCGAGACCCTGTCTCAAAAAAAAAAAAAAAAAAAAAAAAGCTCCTGGGGTTGAGGGGCATTTAGATATGTTATCCAAATCACAGACATCGAAACAGAGAGGAAAGAGTAGATATAGTAGTTTGAATGATTTAGAGTTTCCAGTATTTGATCACTGGTTACAAGCAAAGATTAACGTAGAATTGCTCAGGTTTCTGGCTGACATGAGCAGGAAGGTGACGGTACCCTTTTCATGAGATAGGCAGGAGGAGAGAGTCCTCAGTAAGAGGACAGAGTTTGAGGCGAGGAACTGAGATTAGATATGTGAAACCTTTTTCAGTATCTTCTCTTTTCCATTCTTTTTCTCTATCAGTCCACATAAAATTCCTGATTCGTTGTTTCCTTTAGTTTAGTCATTTTTTTAGGGGACCTGCCTTTCTCAATGCTTCTTATAAGATTAATTAAGAAACTGTTATGTTCCATCTAAGGTTTTTAACTATCTTCCCCTGAGCTCCTAGAGGCCATGGCGCATAGATGGTGAATAGGTAATTATTAATAACCCAGGTGATTATTTGGAGAATGCCAATGTTGAGACATATCCCTGCCAGATAATCAGTGCCAGGTTCAAACTGGCAGAAGTGTTTGAGGAATGGAGAAGGATTTTTCCTCCATCAGGACAGTACTGTGTCTTTCTCCTCCTCAGACGATGACTCACAACATTGGTACAAGATACCTTCAGCCAGTTAATGTGGATAATTCTGCACACAGTTAAGCCCATGATGGACATTAGAGGGTGTTAGTCCCCTGGATGCAATCTGCGTGGTATTTTTTCTTTCAATGATATCATCATTTATAGTGTAGCCTTTGAGTCTTTTGAAAACACTGAATCCATAATTCAAACACCCCTAGTGATCTGCAGTCGTTTTTCTCACATGCTGTTCTTTCTGTCATCCTTGGGAATTTTCTAAACCGTTTAATTCATAGCTGCTGCTATAAAATATATAGCAGCATAGTAAGAGCATTGTCATTGGAATTAGATTCTTGGTCTGAACCCCTGATATATTAATTTGTGGAGTTTTTATTATTGAATGGTTATTTTAACTACATTTAATTTCCTCACCTTCAGTTTAGGTTCTGTTAATGTTTAATTAGAAGTGAGAATGCAAAATAAATTTTGTCATCATGGATCATTAAGTCATCTTGTCTGTAATATTTATGGAGCACCTCGTACATGCTAGGTTTTGTACCAGTTTATACAAGCAGTACATAATTCTTTCTCTTGAACTGCTGACAGAAATGGACAAGAGAGCAGACAGTGATTGAGCAGGATTAAGCATGCTGGGTGAGAATCTGCTCGGGGTCCTGTGGAAGCATCCAGGACGATGTCCTGACCCAGCCACGAGGCTGGTGATCTCGAGCTGAATCTTGGCTTCATTTGAACCTTGATGATGGAAGTGAAATTGTCCATGAATAAAGAAGAGAAAGGAGTGTTTCTAAAGGGAAAGGAGAGCAAATGAAAGTAAAGCAACTCTTGATAAAGTTATTTGGTAGTGTGAAAGGCCAGAGAAATGGACAGAGGATGTATTTATGTTCAAATTAATGATCTCATATTTACCAGTTTTAAATCTATATGCCTAAAGTTCTACAAATACAGATACCAAGGAAGCAAATAGGTTATCCAGTTCTATACTAAAGTGTTTTTTGAAAAGTTATTCTTTAAGGATGTTTTTTGCTCATATACAACATAGAATAAGTACATTTTGAAATATACAAATGCAATCGAACTATAAGCAATGTAAAAGTCATGAAATTATTGCCACAATAAAATGTTAACAATAGAGAAAACTGAGTGCCTTTCTCACAGTCCCTTATTATGAAGAACATTTCAAATTATGCCTGATTCTCCACTTTATTAATTATAGTTTTCTTTCTGCATCTGTCTTGGGATCTTTCAGTGCTAGAAAGTCTTTAAAAGTTGCCAGGTGGTGGTCTTAAGACATTTGGAACTTAATCTGAAGGCTAAGGTGTTAGAGAGAAGCTATATTGGATAATATCCAACTTAGGGCAGAAAATAACCAGAATGTTGAAGATTCTATTTCCTGTGTGGCCAGTACCCAAAAGCATCCTCATGGCATGCCCTCTGTTGTGAGAGCTGAGTGGCTTGTACCTACAAAGCAGTCCTAGATGGGAACTCCTAACCTGTGCTTTTCAACTCTTCCAGTCAAGAATTTGAGGAGAAAATGAGGCAAATCTTGATTGATAATTTGTTCTCAGCAGCTCTGTTCACTGGCCCTTCACCATTAGCCATTTCTCCTTTGTGTAGCTTTGGTGACAAAGCATGAAGGGGATTGGTGACATTTTGCATGGTAAGCACAGGATATATTTACTTAAAGTATTTTGAATTATTTTGCAGTTCTTACTGATTATTCAGAAGTGAAACTAGTCATTTTTTTTTCACTGTGGGTCATTTTTGAAAAGAGAATAATTTTTTTTGTCTTCTCTGAGGCTGTGCTTTCTCTGGGCTTTTCCCATTCTGCACTCTACAGAATGAAATCACCAATTTTTCTTTACAAGATGACCTCAAACTCTAGAGAGAGAAAGACTAAACAGTAATTATACTAGTGTGTCAGGAAGTGTTTATAAAAGGGAATTGTGAGGCTTGTGACCCTTCTGTGGTCAAGAAATATATAGAGAACATCCTAAAGGAATGGTAATGAGAAAAGGAAGAGGAAAGAAAGAAGTAATAACAGAAAAGATCAGTTTTAGAACAAGCACATAAGCCCAATTATATTTATATATATATCTTGTACTTTGCTCTGCAGAAAAGAAGTTGCAAAATTTTAGGCTAGATTTTCTTTTCAAAATAGCAAGGAGGCAATGTGTTAGCTTAGTACAGTGCTCCACACAAAGGTTAATGCAGAGGATGCATTTGAGGATCACTAAAAGAAAACTGCCTTAACCTATAGTGCTATTCATTGCTAAGAGTAATAGATACAGCCACATAGAAGTTAAATTTTTCTACATCTGATTTCAGTTCAAGTGATTTTTTTAGTTCATTCATTCATTCATTCATTCATTCATTCATTTATTTTGAGACAGAGTCTTGCTTTGTAGCTCAGGCTGGCCCTGAGCTCATTATGTAGTCCAGGCAAGCCTTGAACTCAGCAATCCTCCTGCCTCTGCCTCCTGAGTGCTGGGATTATAGGTGGGAGACACCACACCAAGCATTGTGGTATGTGGTACTGATTGCTGGTGGGTGAGAGTCACCATGCGTGGTATTGTCATATGTGGTTACCTGGGATCGAACCAGGGACTTTCTGCTTGCTAGACAAACACCGGAACCACTGAGCTAAATTTCCAGCCTGAAGTGATGATTTTTTAAAAATATTAACTACTCAACATAGAATTTGTAAAGACATGGGGAAATGTTTTCTAACAGGAAAACAAAAATATAATGAAATTTAATATTTTTAAATATTTTACATCCTCTAGTTGCCTTCTGTAGACACTTACACCATTTGAAAAAGTCCATGAATAGATCGTCCTGAAAAGCTTTTGTTTTCTACAGACTGGATTTCTAAATATATTAAAATGATTGCAGTATGGATCTGTCCACTGTTGAGGACTGTCCTTATATTTCATGTCTTTTCAGAGTGATTGATGACGTACCCTTGCCCTGCAGTATGGCACTTGGCAAAGCATCTCTTCCTAATTTGAACTCTTCAGTGTAACCTTCAGGGAAGATGGCTCTCTATTACCATTGTGTCAACTATTTTAGCAAATTATGTTATTAGATATTCATTTATAACTTACCCTCTAAGTGATCTTTGTCAAGTTATTGGGTTTTCATCATTGTGCTTCTATCAAATTTTCTGTAGCAGCCGCCACCCTTGTTTCTTCATAGGGCTGCTGTGTCAGATGACTCCTGTGAAGTCCTTTTAACCCTTCATTAGCGGACTCCATGTGAGTAGGAAGGAATTTTAGTACATTGCTCAGATAAGTTGGGGCGGGGGTGAAATAGTGTGACTGCATCAAGTACATGAGTTAGGGATCATTGAATACAAAAAGCAAAAGTTGGCAGACAAAGGAAACAGGACGTAGATGACACTGCACAGAATGATGTTTGGAGCACTCTGTACCATGTGGGCATCATTCTGTGGTTACTCCCTAGTCAGATTTTCATGCATTGTCTCATGTAGACTTTGACGTGACTCTAAAGACTTGGTATTATTACACACCACACTTTGTACAGTCAATACATGACAGGATTAAAGTTTGACACAAGTTTGACAGGGCCCTCAATTTAACCGGTGTCTACAAAATTGTTAGACATAAGGAAACATGAAATCAGGTGCACGGATTGAAGCACCTTTTGCACTCAGCTTTCTCAAATAAGTTAAAAGCCTAAACAAAAGTATGTTTTCTTATGAGAACTGGCTTTTAATCATTTTGCAGTCTTCAGATGAAATGGCTAAAGTAAGCCACAGGTACATGGCAGACTTTGCTGTCTTTTCCACTGTGGGAGAGAAATGGATTCTCTGCTTCCCATGCTCCTCATCCAGTTGAGTCCAAATTGAACATAACTGTAGTACTCCTTTCAACTTAAGGCATGGCTTCCTAGTCAGGAGAAGCACTGATAAGCTCTCTGACTATTTTTGGTGGCATGAGGGAGTAAACCTAGGGCCTTGACACTGAACTATACCTCTAGCATTTTAATTTTTTTTTTTTTTTTTTACAATTTTTGGGACAGGGACTCATTAAGTTGCTAAGCTATTTAGGCCGGGTTCAAATTTGTGATCCTCCTGCTTGAGCTTCCCAGAGTATTGGAATTTGAGGCATAAGCCATCACACTCCCATGCTCATTGTTTTTTAAGCTCAGAAAGGTAAAAGGGAGATAATTTATAATGTGCTATTATATTTTAATTATAATACACTGAAATAAATATAGCACCTAAATTGTAGAAGTGTCAAATTATATGATGTTATTAAGGTAGGTGTTAGATAATTTCAACATGATCATATTAGATATTCTACTCTGCCCTTCTTTAGTAATTAGTAGCCCCACCTACAAAATCATAGAAGAGTATGTCTATACCCCCTAAGTCTTCACCCTTTTTAGAAGTAAATGATAAGGAATTAAGAGATAAAATAATTAACTTAAGGTTATTCTAAAATGTATACAAAGTATACTGAGCAAAGACAAAAATCCAGAATACTTTCAGTTCAGTAATTTTTTCCTTATCCACACTGCTTCCTAGTAAATTATAGTAATAATAGTCTTGTCATTGAAAAATCATTACCACCCTTTTATCTTGACCTTTCTGTGTTAGATTTTTTGCTTGGATATTAAAAACGTAAATATTTCATTTTAAGAAATAAATTACATTAACTGGCATTTGCCTGACAATTGGGTAATTGTTTGATCCTTACTTTTCAGCATTTGGCAGTGGAAAGGAATAAACTCTTTAAGGTGCCTTCCACTCTCAGAGTCTTCCCTGAAAAGGACCCAACCCCCAGTTCCACAAGTATCCCATTCTTGATGTCTCCCCTATTCACAATAGGCCAAGGTCAGCACTCACTACTTTGGCCAGATCTCTAAAAGTTACTTAGCATGAAAGTGTCTGTTTCTAATGGGATGATGAGCAATTACTTGGCTCCATCAAATTCTTTCTCCTTTTGGTACTATACAGATCTAGAAAGAAGGAAGAAAGCTGAGAACACAGTGCACCCAAGACCATGAGAAGTCACACTGGAACCAGAATGATAAGATAGCAGAAGATGGGAGGTAGAGAAGATAATGTATAACCCAGCGCTGTTGGTTCAGTGCCACAGCTGCAGGACAGCAGAGACACACTGAAAGGCTACATTTCACAAAAGTGGAGAAATGACATATTTATGTCCTAGAGGATGATAAGTGAGCCTACATAATTTAGGAGCCTGTGGTTTTTCAGTTACAAATACACTTACCTTTCGTATGAAATGTTTGGATTTCATAGTTTTTACGGACATGCTATCCCTACAATAACCAATCAGTACATTTTCTAAAAGATGGGTTTTTGTTGCTTATTCAAATTATATTCTTGGATGCACAGGAGGAAGAATGCCATCTTTCGAATGCCTGCTGTATGTATCAGTCATGTATATTGTGATTCTGAGTAGAAGATCCTTAATTTGGCCTAGTCCCATTTGCATTATCTTTCATGGAGCATAAGGCAACTGTGACAGACATACTCTTTAGAGCTATCTCTAGGTATCATTCTGAAGCTCTTACGCCTTAGGCACTTCTTTTAGCCTTTATGTATCTACCTGTATTTTGTCCTCTTGGGCCACTCTTGACAAAATATTTGGAATGAGATCTGGCACTTGATTATTTTTAAATGAAACAAGAATTTTCCGTGAAAGGAATAAAAATCCAAGTTCTGTGTGCCGTTGAAAGTTCCTCTGGCCTGTTCTGCCTTCCAGGCCTCTTGTGAGCCCTTTGTCTTTGGTATTTTACCTTCGACAGTCCTACTGTTCCAAAATGTGCCAATAAAGTAGATGGAGCGTGAATTGTTTTTTGCAAGAATAGCTTGTGGGTGGAATTCCTCTCCTCTGTTGATATATGCCTTGGCCATTTCAGACTGTGTTCTTATGTGAATTCTCTACATCTCAAAGGTGTTATATCTAGTAAGTAACTTCTCATGAGTTACATTTGCACCATTCTCCTGTGAATGCATTAAAAACGTAGTCAGATTAGTACTGTTCCAGGCTTTGATTTGTTGTCAAAGATCAGTGTTATCTCACAACAAAAGAATGTGCTGGTCTCTATAGTGCTGTGCTTCCATGATGTGTCATTTATTTTTGTTATGAGTTATATGGCTTCCTAAAGCCAAGCCTTAAAGTTTTGTTTTGTAGATGGTAATATAGAGGGCTGATTAACTTCTCTTTAATAAAAATGCAAGTTACTGATAGTGAAATCAGTAGGGATCTAGATTCTTAGTCTAGATTATATGGTTTCCATAAACAGTATCACATTTGAATTGTGAGATACCTTTTTAAATCACATTTGCCAAATGATTACTATGTAACTTCTAGAATGTTTATCCAGATGTCTTATATGTTTAGATGTGGATCTTTTGGAAAGTGATTGGATCATGGTGCACTACACTCATCAGTGAATTAAATCTGAGCAGTTGAAAGTGCTGATACGAAGTGGAGTATAGTGGAATGAGGTAGTTCACACAGAGCCTGACCTAGCAGTATGTATTCTTGTCCTTGTCTTTTTCCTTTTTCTCTCTTTGCTTCCTGGGTTCAATAGGGTGAGCCACTGTCTTGTATCATGCCCTTCTAATGTATCGTTTCTGCCTTGGAGCCAGAGAGCCATGTACTAAACCCACTGAAACCATTAGCCAAGTATACATCTCCTTCCTACTTTAAATTATGAACATTGAGTAATTTCCTGGTGATATAAAACTAATACAGTAACAAATCATAGGTTGTAAATTTGAAGCTTTTCTCATGACTATGTTAAAAAAAAAAAAAAGAATCCTATGTGGGTCATAGATGGAAATGCTCACACAGGGTAGGACCCAGAGCAAGTTAACTTCTACTGTTTTATTTTGAAAAGCACATACAGTTTCTATACCTTAAGCTTTAGAGATAAGCGAGATATTTCTAGTGCAGCATAGTTGCATATAATGAAAGGAGCTAACGGATAAGAAAACATATAGGAAGAGAACAAGATATTTTCTGTTCTTTTATGTCTTATTTAACATGATGCAAATATGTATATTCTAAAAAGGACTTTTTTAGTGGCACTTAATGCTGTAAGCCATCTGCCAACCATGACACCCATTTCCTCCCTTTGTGACCTATCTAATCCTAGATAGGACAGGATTGCAGTATCAGCAGAAAGAAAAGGAAGTTTTTGCTAATATTGCCTCACAATTCCCCAGCTTTCAGACTCATACAGGGGCATTGTGCCTGGACCCAGATGTCTGAGGAAATATTAATATAGGGATCATGGAGGATGCACAGACCTGGAATTCCTTCTACCCATTGCACACAGATTACAAGAAGTTCTTAAATTGTAAAAGGTAAATTCTAACCAAGAATCAGCCTGGTTCCTGTGTTTACAAGTTAGTTACAAGTGATCACAGCTTCCCACTGTGAGCTGCTGTTTCTCCCAGGCAGTCGAGGTTACAGTAACTCTAGTAGTAAGAATAGGCAGTTTAAAAAATTGTCAGTGCCCTTTTGCAACTCATTTCAACTTCATCTAATATAGGCAAACATAGTATTCTCTCTTTCCTCTGATTATGATTTCTTTGTAGCATAAATTGAGAGGAATTCCTAGAATATTCTACATATGTTTAGATTCTAGAGCATTTATTATTTCTCCTTTAGTGTTTTTTTTTTTACACTGGAAAACATTTTTGTAAACATCTTGAGGGAGCAATCCCCACTTTTTACCCTCACAAAAATTGTTTCTTAGGAATGTAAAGGGTTATATGCATTCTGACATCCATATTATCTTGATCAACAGACATGTAATTGATGGGTGGGTACTTTTTATGTCTGAGACTTTGCAAATATTCTAATCTTCACACTTCTTAATGGAATTACTAGGATACAGTAGTTATAGAAGAGGAAAAAGAGGGAAGCCAAGGCCAAAGTCACATTCTGGTGGAACCTAGAGGTTTTTGATACCATTGCTGTTTTATTTCTTATTTTGATGCTGTTGCTTAAATCATTTTCTCCCCCACCCTCTTCCTCTGCTCTCTCCGTGAAACTTGAAATATCTCCATGCTCCTGCCTTGGGCTAACACACTTTTTGTCAAAGAAAAATAACACTAGCTATACCCTTCCTTTTGTAGAGCCTGCTAGGCAAGGGAAGAAGGAAAAGACTATTTATGACAGTGTAGTTCGTCCAAAGGTTTCTAAAAGTTCAAAGTGGAGTGAGAGAGAGATAATAGGCTTCAAGAAGAAACGGGAAGAGTTCATTTTTTAAAAATTTTATTGCATTTGATCCCTGAAAGGAAAGGAAGTGCCAAAAAATAGAGATTGCACTGACCAAGACACAGGTTGAAGTACCTAAATAGTCATTCAGAACTGAAATGTGTGATGTGCAATTTTAAGACTGCTGTGATGTAATCATTACCTGAATGATAACTGATCTTTAATATCCCAGACATGGAGGGCAGGAGGGAACTGACAAGCAGGTTTTGATGTTAAAACTAGGGATCCAGAGAAGGAAAAGAATACTGTGGGGGGGGGGGCAAAGAACTAGAGTTGAAAGGATGGAATTTTCCATAAGAAATACAAAGATTTCTAATATGCCGCTCATATTTAATTAGATGGAAGAGATACATATTTTCTGAAAAATATTCTAATCCTATATCATCCACTTTGGTCCCAGATTTGAGAATAATGTCACAAAATCACCTGTCCTTCTATTGACTTTAGTATAAACAGGACATTGAGGAAGATATTATGAACATATCATAATTTGGGCAGCTATAAGCATCAGTTTTATTATAAAATGGGATTAAAACCAAATGTACAGTGTTGTCAAATGTGAAATGAATACTGAAGCATTTGATGCCTAAGTGAGCTGTTATCCAAGAAGAAGAAGAAGAAATAGTAAGTTGTGATTATATTTCTCTGAAATACATCCAACTAACCAAATATTGGTCTGCTAATAAAGATTATGTCTGTGGTCAGCAGAAATGCTCCCATAGAACAGGACTGTCCTCTTATTTAGCCTTTGTCTCCAAAAAGATAGAAATACATACTCCATCACACAGAGCTTACATTATGATACAGTGGAAAAAAGTAACATAATATTTGAGGCTGAACCAGTTAGTTACAGAGTATGCGAAACTAAGATGAGCAAGGTTCTGTAAATGTAGAGCTCGCCAGAAAGAGTAAAACTTGAAAGACAGGAAAGCAGAAGACAAGAGCATCATGTAAAGCCAATGAGGGAATTTCTGCGCTGTGAACGTGGGCTCCAGGAGCTTCATTTGTAGTCTCTGGTTGTGCTTCTTTTCATTCCTGGACTCCACCTTGGACCTCTGGACGAAAGACTTGTTTCTCTTAAGTGCAGTGAGCGCAGCCTATTCACCCATGCAGTTGCCTTACTGTATAGCTGCTCAGGGCACGGCATGGAGACTGGACCCCTCAGTGGCCTTCAGCCAACTTCCGGAGAGCACAGTCTCACTGCAGCAAGAGGTGACTGTGGAGTAAAGCACACAGAGTTAAGGTTCTAACCCAGCGAGATAAAATAAGTAGAAAGAGGTAGAAGAAAGTATCTGACTTCACTTGTAAGGTCAGTGTCTGCAGCACTGAATGAATGAGTAAGATATAGTGGTTCCGTTTTGGTAGGGGATAGTGGCTTTTTTTAAAGCAGACTGCACGAAGCACTTTAGAGTACTTTACAGTGACTCAGACAAGTGGGTTTCGGGAAAATTCCAAGCTCTATTCAATAAAAGCTGTTCAGCAACATCAGTTGAACATACTAGTCTACAGGGTGTTCTTGTTTCCTCTGGAGAGTGCTTCTGTCTGGGAGATAAGAGTGATCCGTTGATCACTTGGATTCCGCAGGGTACCAGGGCATGCGTTCTCAGGACCAAGTCGCTAACTCAGGGAAGTGTCACCTCTAGGAATGGGATAGCTTGCAAGACTCCAGTCTTTCTCCAGGTCAAAACGTGGGAGCCGCTGCCACCCCACTTGGCTTAGAGGTGAGAAGGCTGCTGTGAGAATGAGAATGCGAATCAGATGTTTGGTTTTAAATGAAGATACTTAATTACTCCTCACTTTCAAATGTTTTATAATTCTGTTATATTAATGATACAGTTGCATTTCATTTTGCCAGTGGGCCGGAAGTCCAGGGCTTCAAGTGTTACACTGTATGGCAGAACCGTCTCAGAACGTGGAAGTGACAAGTTATCTCATAACATCCCTTGTTTCTCTACATTTTTTCTATTATCATATTTTCAGAGAACAATGTGCTGGGACTGTTTCGCTCGCTATCTCAGTAGAATTTCCTTCCTAGTGTTGTAACATTTTGTCCTCAGACTCCTTTTATTGAAGTCTGTGTAAGAAATAGCAGAGGAAGAACCTCTTGCCCTGGACTTTACTCTGTGCAGAATTAATCCCTTACTGTTCTGTGTTTACCCTGTGATTTATACACACTGCCCTTGTAGTACTTTGGAGATAATACTAAATAATGTATTTTTCAATTCTCATTATATTCTCACATTCTTCCTTTTATTATTCCCTCCAGGAACTCAGGAGGCCTGACCCTGCTTGGTCTCTGAGGTCAGAGCAGATTGGACACCTTCAGAGTGGTGTGACCATAAACTCTGAAGTTAATTTCTTCTGAAGTTAATTTAATTATTCAGATGTTTTTCACAAAAGATTTCAGGCTTTATTTTTTCTAATAAAAAGATCCCTTAAAAATCAAACTGTAAGGGGCCGGAGGGTTAGCTCAGTGGTTCCGGTGCCTGCCTTGCAGGCGCAAGGTCCTGAGTTCGATCCCCGGTAACCACATATAATGCTGGGCATGGAGACATGCCTACCAACAATCAACACCGCATACCACAATGCCAGACTTGGTGGCTCATGCCTGTAATCCCAGCACTCGGAAGGCAGAGACAAGAGGATTGCTGAGTTCGCAGCGGCTTGCCTGGGCACCATAGTGAGCTCAGGGCCAGCCTGAACTACAAAGCGAGACCCTGTCTCAAAAAGCAAAAAAAAAAAAAAAAAATCAAACCATAGGGCTGGAAATTTAGCTCAGTGGTTCCTGTACCTGTCTAGCAAGCACAAGATCCCTGGTTTGATCCTCAGAGACCACATACAAACATACCAGGTGTGGTGGCTCATGACTATAATCCCAGCACTCGGGAGGTAGAGGTAGGAGGATTGCTGAGTTCTAGGCTTGCCTGGGCTACATAGTAAGCTCAGGGCCAGTTTGAACTACAAAGCAAGACCCTGTTTCAAAAATTAAAATAATCAAACAGTATAACTTGTCTGCCCAGGATGCCCCTGTAGCAGGACGTAGTACTGAAAGTTTTCTGCACTGTGTTCTTCATGTATTTTATAGTCAAATGCTGTTCCTGTGTGTGATGTGCATTACCTCTGAATGTTGCTGGTTTTAAAGTTCTAATTTGTGTATTCGCAACCACCTTCTATGATTTGACACAATTTATACTCTGAATGTCTTATTTTCTGGAGACAAAGGTATTTTTCTCAGCAGTGGACGTGGAGAGAAAACAGATTGAGGAAGAGGCCAATATTATTTTTATTATTGCATTCACATAACAATTCAACGCAAATTCTCCCAGTGTTTTCGTTTTACCTCCTTTGTCTTGTCCGTACACTTTTTTTTCCTTCCTGGTCTGGTAGCCTATAAAATTATTATTTTTTTAATTGAATTCTTTATTGGTACAATTTATATACATCTCAAAATCACATATAACATTGGGAAATTTGTACCAGTATATGCCACAAGTTGATATGGGTAAATATAAAATTATTTTTTGTTTCAATAGCTCCTGTGGCCCCTTTTACCTGTTTTGAAAGAAATTCTATCATGAGCAATGGCTGTTTCATTATGCGTGTTTGTGCATCTCTTTCTCTGCTCATGGCGACATTTCTCCTCGTGCCCCTTTCTTCTGTCACACTGTGACTGTACCTCGTTTCCCCCATACTTTTCTTTCCTCTTTCCACGGAGCAGGCCTCAGCTCTTCTCTTAGAAACCGCTTTATACAATTCACTCTTTTCTGTACAGTCTTCGTGCTGAAGGGGTACAAGCCCCTTGGGGTGGGCATCTTTTCCATGTTCTTTCTGTGGTTGTTCTAATGAAAGTCCACGTCCACGTGAAAGGGTAGGAAGCCTGACGGATTCCCGGAAGTAGAAGTCACCTAACGCCTGAATAACCCGGAGTAGACTGTGCTGTCTGCCGAAGAGGCGAAATGGGAAGCAGAATGAGCCGTAAAGAGGAAGCAAGTGCCTTCTGACCTACTTGGAAAGCCATATACTTCGCTCAATTGACTAAAAGTCGAAATGAAAAATATAAATCTTTCAGCTTAAAAGGCTGGATTGATCTGTTGAGTAAGATATCATTTTCCCATGCTTTTACTCTTGGGGCCCTTGGACAGAAGACCTGTGGAAGCCGTATTTTTGGTTTACTTTGCTGATCAAGCTCGCTCTGCCAGTCTCCACTCCACAGAGATAAGTACCCTGGGAGCCCCTTTCTTTTGGAATGTACAGGGCAGAGGCAGTAATTATCTCAAATTCCATTTGAAATGCCACGTGGAAGACAATCTCTTTCTTGGACACTTTTATCATTAAATTCAAATTAAAGCGAATATGATTTTTCAGTGTTAGGAAAATTTGATTTTTCTCATTTTAATAGAATTTCAAAGCACTATAATGAGGATCTTTCTATTACTTGCCCAGAAAAGGTTGAGAAAATACTACACTATTTGTGTAACTGTGCTTTTACTATGAAGGTGTTAATTTCATTTTATTGTTAGTGTTTGCTCACACTTGGCTTTCCAGAGTGTCCTTTTGCTTTGCTAGATTCAAAGAAAAGACTCCATTTCCTTTGGATTTAAATGTCCCTAGCACCATTAGACATCAGTAGTAGGTTACATGACACAAACTTGTTCTTCGCCCAGCTAAGCAGCGAGTGCAAATCCTCCTCACCGTGCCTTTGGCAAAGTCCGCATCGCTTCGCATCTTGTAGGACACTGTCTCTCGAAGCTTCTTCGCGTCTTGTGTCACTCACTCCTCGGGAGCAAGGCTCTGAGCTGCCTGTTGTCTCCCACATGTGCTTGTGAGGAAACTGATGCTCAGGGAGCAGTGACTTGGCTGCCCACCCAAGTTGGTGTCAGTGCTAGGACGTCGGGCCGTTTCCTCCTACTTTTACTCCAGGCACTTGCTTTGTTATTAGGAGCTGGTGCCTCCACCATGCTGCCTTAGAACATTTTATGCTGTCTTGACACCTCTGTGTGTTAGATCCTGCTTTTTTAAAAATCTTGATAGGTATATATACACATCATGATGACATACACTATTGAGAGTCTGTGCCAGGATATGATACAATCTAAGTCTCTCTTTTCCCATCCCCCCCCAGGTCCTGTTTTAAGCATATCCACTTATTGCCTCACTCAATCCTTACAACATAAATAGGCTAGCCACTATTTTATAAATAAGGAAGCATAAAGTTCAAGTAAGTTGCTCAAGATGTCAGAGTCAGTAAGTTGCGTGAGTGGATTTTAAATCTGGACCGGCTGCTTCCGGAAACTATGCTCAACCACCACCCTCTACAGACTCTTCAGTTACTATACAATCCTAAGGTTCTAAGGTCCTAAGTAGACCCTTGTGTGAGCTTCTCAATACTACTTATGATAGTAAGAATTGCAACAGTCATTTTCTTGCACTTTCCAAACAAAATGATTCCACGTTGAGTAATACAACTTGAAACGTATTTGGTTAGAAATTGGACCTTCTAGTATAGGGTACTATCAGAAATAGACTGGTAGAAAATTGGAGGAAGTTAATAGCTTAGAAGAATATTATCAGTCATCTCTCACAGACACATCAATTTGAGCAGCTCTTCTCATACCAGGGTACCTCCATGTAAACAAAGAAACCTTGATGAGAGTCTTTAATGCCAGGCGCTATGAATTGCCATGAAGGTGGTAATTTAGTGCAAACTCTGAAATTTCAGTCATTTCATCAGACTTATAAAAATTTAGTGGATATTTGTTATGTTTAAAGGTTATATTAATTACCAGGGTGATATCTAGGTGAAGGTTACCATCTAAGGAAAGAAATATATTTGAATGCAAATACAGACACTTGGTGAGTGTCTGAAAGCCAGAAAAATCTGCAGAAATGTGAACATCCTTTAATACCAAGAAATGAAGAAAGAATGGGTAGAAACAATAGCATTAGAGCTAATCTTTAAGTGAAAGAGAAAGGCAAATTGTAGTATATGGTATGTGGATTCTTTGGGAAATACTTCAAGCCTTCCAGAACTTTCTCCATTGGATAGTAGGGACTTTATGTGCTTAAGAGACTAAAATCCATCTGTTCTATGTCACATTGCATTTGGGAAAGGAAGCATCACCCTACCATTTATTGAAGAAAACTCCTTGGTGCGCCCTCTTCTTTCCTCTCTGGTTGTAAATTGGGCACCTTAAATGGGTAAGTCTTTCCTATCTTAGAGAATTAATTCTTGGCCTGGGGATTTAGCTTAAGTGGTACTGCACCTATCTTGGAAGTACAAGGGCCTGGGTTTGATACCTGGTACCACCAAAAAAAAAAAAAAAGAATTCTTATAATCTACTCTTTGTGAGGTTGGTTGCAAAATTCATTTTGATTATTATTGAATCAACATAAATTCAGAATGAATTTCTCTTTTATTTTCATTAAACTAGAAATTCAAGGGCAGTGCAGATGAGAAGGTCAGATTATTTCTTTGAGGAAGCTTTTGTTTCGTGGTTTGCTGAAGTGCCGAGTAGGTTTGATAGTTCTTCCTTGCACTAATACATATCGGGTGAGAATTCACTTACTGAAATGCATTTCCTTTTAAGAAAAAAATGGCATGGGAATATTTCCCAGGGGACATTACCAGATAAAATAACTGATACTGAAGGAAGCCTTCGGAATTGTATCAGTGCCATGCAGAACACATTATACTAGACATTTTCTTTCAGTTCCTCGTCCTGAAGTGTCCTGATCAGATTAAGTAGGTCAGAATCATTTCATGTTCCAACTACCTGGGTACCTGAGCCGTAAAGGCAACAACCTGGATGCTTCATTTAAATGTATCTTCTCTGTCAAATTTTTTTCGTAGTCAGATTGCAGTTGCACACTACATTTAATTTAGCATTAGATGTAGCATCTTGTTATGTTCTGGAGATGCAGTGCCGCTTGGCATGCCAACTCTGTACGTAACTGAAATCTCCAGCTCTGTGATCCGCCCAGCATTTGCCCTCACAGAATTTCGAGAGGAAGAATCAAGACCTGTGTGTTTGATTCCTGGAATTTTTCATTAGTAATTCCATTGAGGGAATCTATTTCAGCTTATTCAAGTGTTTTAGCTGACACTTATGTAAAGCACTGAGTTAAACAGGAGGTAAGACCTTGAGATGAATAGAATAGTCTCTTCTTACTGAGAGCTTACAATCACAATAAATATATATATATATATATAACTGCAAATAAATGGGATGTGTAGAATATGTTTAAATATAGGAAAATTAAAATAAGAACCACACATATTCTTTTTAGCAAATAAAGGTCTATGAGAACCAAACCTGAGCATTATTTTTTTCTGATTCACAAAACCTAAATGTGATTTATGTAATAGGAATTTGCATTTGAGATGAGAATTGAACTCTGCATAGGATGTTAAAAACTAGAGAAATGAAAGAAACATTGGTATAGAAGAGAAATATGTGAAGAACTCGAAAGAAAGTCTGAGAATCACATGGATTCTCTTGTGGCTAAAGTACAGATTATAATGAAGTATTTATTGAAGAAAGATTGTAAATATCTTTTAAACTATTAAATGTTTAGATTTATTGTATAAGTGGTCCCAAACAATAAAGTTTGGAACTCCAATGTTGTAGTTGGGATAAAATACCTAGAATGAGCATACATTACAATAATCTGTGGTTACCATTTACATATACTCATGACTGAACCCTTTTCTCCATATAGTCCCCCCTGATCTACAGTTTCAATTTCTGGGTTTTCAGAAACCTGTAGTCAACTGTGGTCTAAGAAAATACTAGGTAGAAAATTTGAGAAATTAACCATTTATAACTTTTGAGTTGAATATAATTCTGTATTGTGTGATGAAATCTGACAGTGTTCTGTTCAGTCCTTCCCAGGACATGGATCCAGTGTGTCTATATTACTTGTTTATGAGTTGCTTAGAAGCTATTAAGGTTTTGAAGTCAGTGGTTTCAGTACTTCAGTGGTTGTGTCAAAGCAATGCTTATCTTAGTTAATGTCCGTTCTGAGGCGCAAGAGTT
>PVIC010013016.1:0-38733 GCA_004025085.1 Thryonomys swinderianus
GGCTCGTAATCACGTTCCTTTAAGTTCTCTTTGGCTGTGGTGGTTTCTCAGATACTCACTGTTTTTGATAAAGAGCATGTTTCGAGGAGTAGTAAGTCAGGAATTTTGTAGGATGCACTTCTATTGGAATTTTCCTGATGCTTTTCTTATGATTAGACTAGGGTTGTGGGTTTGCAGGAACCCTATTTTGTAATGTCACTACATTTGGACAGAACATCTAAATGCAGAAAGCCACGGCGAGCTGTACGTGTGGATTCAAAAGTCTTCTCGGGGCTGGTTCTCGTTGTCCATCCAGGTCTGCAAACAAAGGCTCCAGGCTCTGACCTTGATAAACAGAGACTTCCTTCCTTCCTTCCAATTACATCCTTGGGAGGAGGGGCCAGGAGGCAATTCTTGTAGTCCTGCGCTTGCCTCTCCCAGGGATTTTTTATTCTTCCCAGGGAGGGGACTACAGATGACACAGACTAGTTATCAAACAGATGCTCTTTGATGACGCAGGCTGGATGTTCTTCCTGCTGTTTGCAGACCCTTAGCTGAGGTCTCTAAAGCTTGTCCTCCCAGGCACAATGCAGTGAGCCCACTTTCCCCTTACTCTCCCTGACTCACCAGCAGATTTGCCCTGAGGCTCAACCATTCTCCTCAGAGGATGATTCATACTACATTTATTATGTTTTACACATCCTTCTCCGTGGAAGGATGTAGGTGGCTTGACGACATTTCCCTCTCTGTCACATGGCTCACAATTGCATTAGAATCAGGTGCTCCAGAGTCTCACAGGGCTCTCTCCTGATCTCACTGTGTAAGCCTGGACTTGTGTCCTCCCCTCTCACTGACCATATTGGGAGATTTACACTTGCACATTAACCATTTTGGGGAGCCAGAAGAACCCACAGGGACAGTCAGCCGACTGTGGGTGGGGTTGTGAGTACAGATTCCCGAGGTGGCACTATCTGGTGTTATGGCCAGACTCCCTCAAATGGGAGGGTCCTCCTCACCTCGTTCCTCTACCCTGAGAGGTTTCCCATCATTACCGTTGGGTTCTTTGTCTGAGGTAGGTTGAACCTCTAGGTCATGATAGGCAAACTCTGTAAAGGCTTAAGGAGTAAATATTTTCAGCTTTGTGGGCCATATGATCTTTGTCACAACTATTCATCGCTGCTATCTTAAATTTATAAATGAGTAGATGTGGCTGTTATAATAAAACTTTACTGACAAATAAACTTTATTTACAAATCTGATGGGCCAGATTTGGCCAGTAGGCTGTAGTTTGTAGATTCTTATTATAGTACCAGCCACCCCATCTCGATGATGGTGGGGACTGTGCCTATCTTTTCCCACTGCTGTCTTTCTAGCACCTGGCCCAGTGGTTGATGCTGGTTATCTTTTCTCCAGTACATCTGACATGTTTGTTCTTGTAGCTGGCGTGTCGATTTCAAGGAGCTGACATGGTGAGATTTTACTGGGTTAGAAGCTTTCTCAGAGGTGTTCTTTCTCATAGGAGACAATGTACCTAGTCCATCTATCTGTCATTGTGTGTAAAAGCTATCATGAAGTCCATTCTTTTGGATTAGAGTTGATGATTTGACATTGTGACAGTTTGACATGTGAAACAATTCTGCACTCATACAAAATAGCTTTAAGCTCTCAGAACATGGGCTTGGGATGGTCACATTTAAAGGAGAACAAAATAAGTTTATAGTCCTTGGGCAGGCACTTCAGTATAGGGGAGACAGATTGGATCACAGAGCTTGGGAGGAATACTCAGAGAGAAGGAGATTTTTTCTTTTTTGAGACAGGGTCTCACTTTGTAGTTCAGGCTGGCCCCTGAGCTCACTATGTAGCCTAGGCAAACCTTGAACTCAGCAATCCTCCTGCCTCTGCCTCCTGAGTGCTGGGATTACAGGTGTGAGCCACCACGCCCAGCATTGTGGTACTGATTGCTGGTGGGCATGAGTCACCATGCCCAATATCATATCATTGTATGTGGTTACCGGGATTGAACCAGGGACCTTGCGCTTGCTAGGCAGGCGGTGGAACCACTGAGCTAAATCTCCAGCCTGAGAAGGAGATTTTTGTTTTGTTTTGTTGTTTTTTGAGACAGGGTCTCGCTTTGTAGTTCAGGCTGGCCCTCAGCTCACTATGTAGCCCAGGCAAGCCTTGATCTCAGCAATCCTCCTGTCTCTGCCTCCCGAGTGCTGGGATTACAGGCATGAGCCACCATGCCCGGCACTGTGGTATGTGGTATTGATTGGCAGTGGGGGTGAGTCTCCACGCCCAGCATTGTATGTGGTTACCGGGGATCGAACTCAGGACCTTGTGCTTGCGAGGCAGGCGCTAGAACCATTGAGCTAATCCCCCGGCCCCTGAGAAGGAGATATTTTATTTTTTGTGGTATCAGGAATCGAACTCGGGCCCTTGTGCATACAGGTTAGTTGCGGTACCACTTGAGCTAAATCCCCAGCCCTCGAGAAGGAGATTTTTAAGGAAATTCATAGGCCGAGGTCAGGTTTGACAAACCTCATCACCAGCATGATTGTGTAGAAGGCTTCTATGACTTTTTTTTTGAGACAGGGTCTCACTTTGTAGTTCAGGCTGGCCCTGAGCTCACTGTGGTGCCCCGGCAAGCCGCTGTGAACTCAGCAATCCTCCTGTCTCTGCCTCCTGAGTGCTGGGATTCCAGGCGTGAGCCACCACGTCCGGCATTGTGGTATGCAGTGTTGATTGTTGGTGGGTGTGTCTCCACACCCAGCATTATATGTGGTAACCGGGGATCGAACTCAGGACCTTGTGCTTGTGAGGCAGGCGCCGGAACCACTGAGTTAACCCTCCGGCCCTTCTCTGACTTTTTAAGCAGGAACATCAAATAGCAGCCTGCGCTGGTTCTTCCCTAACCTTGAACCTCCAGACTGGGCTTTTTCTCCCCTTCTTGTTAGTGATAGCTAGTCCATTGAGCAAGGTTTAGGAGAAAATGAATCAGGGTTCACCAACACTGCCATCATATCACCTTCATCATCATCATCATTAATACTTTTCTACTTCTACCACCAACATAATTATTACATCATCATCCCCCCACCATTACTATCATAACTACCACAATCAACTCCATGATTTTCCTATCCTCACCTCCTTCATCATCACCATTAATACTACTGCCACTACCAACCACCGTCTCCATCACCATCCTGAGCATCATCTCTACCATCATTTGCTTCCCCTTCATCACCACAGCCACCACCACTACCACCTTCATCAGCACCATCAGCACTTTTTTTTGTTGTTTATTTCTTTTTGAGACAGGGTCTCGCTTTGTAGTTCAGGCTGGCCCTCAGCTCACTACGTAGCCCAGGCAAGCATGGAACTCCACAATCCTCCTGCCTCTGCCTCTCAAGTGCTGGGATTACAGGCGTGAGCCACCATGCCCAGCATTGTGGTATATGGTATTGATTGCTGGTGGTGGGTGTGAGTCACCACACCCAGTATTGTGGTATGTGATTACAGGGATCAAACCAGGGACCTTGCATTTGATAGGCAGCCACTGGAACCACTGTGCTAAATCTCTGGCCCATCATTCTGCTTTATTACCACTGTCATCTTTGTTACCACTACCACTACTGTCACCTTTATGCCCTCATCACCTTCATGATCACCACTATCATCACCTGCTCCATCATCACCATTAGCATCACTTTTGCTACGAACATTACTACCACAACCACCAGCATCACCATCATTACCACTATCCCTGCTCCTCCTTACTGTTACTTCATCAAATGGCCATCACCCTCATGACCTCCATAATCACCACCATACCCACTTTTGTCATCACTATCACTAGGATTATCATCATAACTGTCAACAGCATCACCATCTACCCTTTTACTATTGTCACCACCATCACACTTAACACCATCACTACTATCTCTGTACTCACTACTTCCATCATTACCTTTGCCTGCTTCACCATTATCATCACTGCCACAATCACCATAACTATTTCTGTCACCACTGCCATTACTTTGTACACCTTCATCACCACCACCATCGCCACTGGTACCATCACTCCTGTCACTACTACTACCATCACCATTAGCACTACCATCATCATCACCCTTACCCCACCAGCACTACTGTTGTTACCTTCCTTACTTTCCCCTTCAGTATCACTACCACTGTCACTATTACCACTGTCAGTGCCAAGACCATCAATATTTTCCTATGCTAGTCAGCTTTTTGTTCCTGTAGAGAAAATACCTGAGATCATTAACTTAAAAATGAGGCAAAGTTTGGGCTGAAGATTTAGCTCAGTGGTTCTGGTACCTGCCTAGCAAACACAAGGTCTTGAGTTCAATACCTGGTAACTACACACAGCAATAGTGGTCATGGTGGCTCACACCCACCAGTAATCAGTACTACATACCACAGTCCCAGGCATGGTGGCTCACGCCTGTAATCCTAGCACTTGGGAGACAGAGGCAGGAGGATTGCTGAGTTCAATGCTTGCCTGGGCTACATAGTGAACCCAGGGCCAGCCTGAACTACAAAGTGAGAGCCTGTCTCAAAACAAAACAAAAGAACCAAAAATATGAGGCAAGGTTTATTTTGCTTTATGGTTTTAAAGATTTTGATCCATGATTGATAGGCCTTTTTGCTTTAAAAGTATGGCAAAGTAGTAGATCATGGTGAAAAAGTGTGGTGAAGGACTTCATGGTGCTAGGAAGGAGACAGAGAGAGAGAGAGAGAGAGACAGAGACAGAGAGAGAGACAGAAAGAGAGACGTAGAGAGACAGAGACAGGGAGGTGCAATGACATAATTTCTTTCCATTTTCTAAGGATTCCACCATCTAACAGCTGTAATGACTGGCAATGAAGCATGGCCTTTTGGGGATCATATAAAATCTAAACCATACTATTTTGCCCCAGTCCCCAAAAGCTAATGTCCATCTTACAATGCAAAACACATTTAGTGCATTTCAAAGAGTTCTCAAAATCTTAGAAGTTACAGTACTGCTCAAAAACCCAAGTTCAGTCTCCCATGAGACTCAAGGGAAACCTTTATCTGTGAGTGCCTGTGAAAATCAAAAAGCAAGTTATATACTTCTAAGACACAGTGGCATAGGGTAAACATTTCTGCTGCTTCTTACTTAGTAAGGATTTGACCAAAGCAAGACCAAATCTCAGCAGGACAAACATTAAATCCTGTAGCTCCATATCTAATACCTGGGGTACATGGTGACATGACATGATGTCAAAAGAGCTTGGGCAGCTGTGCCCTTCTGGCCTTAGGTTTGTTCTGGTCTGTTTGCAGCTTTCTCAGTAGGCATTCTACGTTCATGGATTCTCCACTTTCCTTGAGTCTCCACTACAGCTTTATTTCACTCTCGCAGCTTTATATATCACTCTGTCAGAGGCTCCTCAGCTCTTTGACTCTACCACATATGACCTGTTCACCTAGGCTTTCACTTGAAATCTTGGTGGAAGCCTCCATGTCACTCTGTCAGAGGCTACTTACAGAATCTTTGACTCTGTCACACATGTTCTGGTTTCTTTGGCTTTCCTTTGAAATCTTGGTGGAGGCCTCCATGACCGTATGCTATAACTATTGCATTCTTATACTTGGAAAACTAGTACAATGTGGATGATGCCACGGTCTGCCATTGCTCAAGAGACAGGTGGGCTGCTTAGAACAGGGCTGCAAGTTTTTGAATGTCTAGATCACTTAACATAGGAAAATGAATTTCAGAACAGTTTCCTAGGCAAGCTTATATGAGCAGGAGACTCTGGAGCTTAGTGTGGCTAGGACAAGATCTTGCAAATTCCTGAGATACCCCAAGGTACTTTATCTATTGTTCCAATGTAAATTACTTGGTTATCTTTTAAAGGTGCAAATCTCTTTAGCAATCAGATACCCCTTTGCTGAAAGCATAAACTTGTTACTTTTCTGGTCAAACCACAAGCTTTTAATATCTTTCCATCTTGTTTTTTGCTCCTAATTCTCACTTTCAATCTGACTAAAAGCAGCCAGTAATTCCATACATGCCAGTGCTCCATTGCTGTGCTGCCTTGAAATTTCTTCTGCTATCATTAAAATTAGCCCCCAAAGACTCTTGTTCACCATTCTGAAACCTCAGGAATATCTGAGTCTTTATTGTTTATATTCCTGTCAGCATTTTGGTCTCCTGATCCCTCATCAGAACTGCCTAGTAAGATCTACATTAGCATTCTAATGCTTTTTAGTCTGCTTCCCAAAGCTTTCCAAACTCCTCTGTCATAATAATTCCAGTTTTCTGAACCATACTGTTAAGTATAGTCATAGGGATGATTCCATTTCGTGGTACCAATTTTATGTTAGTCAGCTTCCTATAGCTATGATAAAATACTAGAAGTAATCACTTATAGTGAGAAAAGATTTGTTTGGTTTATAGTTTCAGAAGTTTAGTACATGGTTGCATGATCCCTGGCTTTGGTCCTGAGACAAGGCAGAATATTATGGCAGAATGTGTGTGGTGCTCACCCAATGGCACCCTAAGAAGAAGAGAAAAGGGGCAAGGCCCTAGTAACTCCTCCAAGGGCATACCTCCAACTTCTTTCCACTAGGCCCCACCTCCTAAAGGTTCCACCACTTTCACAGGCTGCCAACAAAGCACATGACTTTTGAAGACATTTAAGATCAAAAGTGTAACACTCCTTTACCTTCCTTTTTACTATGACCACCACTGACACCATTATCTTTACCACTATCATTGTCACCATTACCACCACCACCTTCCTTACCTTTCCTTCACTGTCTCTCCCACCATCACTCCCACCAATATAACCAGTACAACAATCACCACATCTGCCACTAACATCATCACTGTCATTATTTTCATGACTACTACTACCATTTCTACTACCCCTGTTATCTTTACCAGTCACCACTGTTACTACCACTACCATCACCATTACCACAACCACAACCACCACCATCACCATTACCACCATCGCCTCCAGAGCTATAATCTCTCTTACATTCTCCTTCACTATCACTGCCACCATTATAACCAATAGTACTTTTTCCTTTCCTACCACCTGTGCCCCACATCCTTGTTTACATCCTTCACTATCCATACCTCTACTGTCACTGCCCCCACAGCTGTCATTTCCATGTCTACAACCACCCAGATTCCATCTCCATCTTGGCACCCATTACCGCCACTGTGAGACAGCTGCCGATGACTTCTCCCTCCTCAGGTCTGAGCCTTACCTTGCCCACATAGTAAGGCAATGATTTATTTTGCTCTTCATCAACGTGCATCTGGTTCCAAATCCAGTCTCTTTTCTGGCGCCTGTGGGTACACTGGAGGTTGAGGGTGTCCGGTTGGGTAAGGTCACAGCCTGCCATTGCTGCTGCCACCAACAGGCCCACACAGGTGCCTAAGGCAGTGGCCAACATTGTGAGCTTGTGCTTCTTCCTGGGGAGGACCAGTCTGGAAGAAGAGGAGATAATCAGAACATGGTCACCGCTGCCTTAGAACGTGAGTAGCTCCTCTGGAGAACTGAAGACCTTTTATCTGTTAACTCCTTTTTCTTTCACCAGCAGAACCAGACCCTGTTCCTGGTTCCAGCTTTTTCCTCTTCTGCACATGGGCAACATATTAGAAAGGGGCTGTGAAGGCCTGTCTGGAGGGAGCAGGGGAGAGCTCCTGGAGAAGTAACGCTGGTATTAATTGCAGCTTGTGAAACTCCGCACAACGGCTATTCCCATTTAGTGAATGATGGAAGCGAGTACAGTGAGGTTAAATCCACGTCAGATTAAGTGGCAGAGTAAGAAATGGAGCCCAGATGCCGCCACAGTGGCTTTTATCCAGAAGGTATTACTCGCCTGACTCTGACCAAGCACTTTCTACATGCTATCTCAATTTTCCTAATAACCTTCCAGACTGGTATAATCATAACCCTCCTTTTACAGATGAACTGAGAAACAGAGAGGTTCAGTGATGTTTGTGAGGTCACCCAGACAATGAGGAGGAAAGAGCCAGGATTTGAATAAAGTCTCCCAGGCCCAAAGTGTAAGTTCTTTCTTACCCCTTTCTCTCACCCCAGCACTTGCTATGGGGTGGAATTTAAAGGCCCCTCTCAACAAACAGGCCCCCTTCGGTCCCCTACTTGGTCAGCCTGAATGGCAGCTTTGCATTAGTTCTGTCTTCAGAAAGTCCCTTGGACTTACATCTTAACCCTCGGAGGAAGGGATTATTTTAGAAACTCTCACAAAAGCAGAGGCTGGTGGAAGTGGGGAGGTTGAGAGGGTTCACAAGACAGGGTTCACAAGACAGGCTTCATAATTGGCAGGCTCGGTGCAAAATGGAAATGTGGATCCTTTGTTCCAAAGTTATTAAACATTTTGAGTCAGAGGTGAAAGAACATTAAATCAAGCATGGAGTTCTCGGAAAAGCAGACCCTGTTCTGCTGTACAGGTTCCCTACTTTTGAAGCCATCCTGTAGGCCAAGAATGAGAGCCACCCAGAGGTGAAAGCCTGGATTCATCCTGAATTTTAGCATCAGAGATTTCTCCCCACTATCCCATGTTGGGTGGAAGCCATGCCTTTGACTATCACCGTATTTCCTCAGCCTTGACCCTATCTTTCCACACATCCTGGGTCCTCATGTCGTTGACCTGAAGCTCCTAAGATAGCCTAGAGGAAGAAAGTGGGTGGGTGGCAGTAGGAACCAGTTTGCATATCTGGAGAGACATGGACCTGCAGGAGGTTGGGTGGATGGATGGCTTCCTCCTTAGGTGCCCTTTGCTCCACCCAAGGGAGAGGCTGAACTCTGTATTTTAGAAGGTTTTGAAACTCTAGTGAAATTGCCTCTCGGTCACTGGCACTAGGCTGGCCTGGCTGAGAGTCTCTGGGCCACTTGACCTTAGTCTCCAAGGCCCCAGCCCTCTGCCTCTGCCCCTGCCCCTGCCTCAGGGGGAAGTGGCTCCCTAGTCCAGGGTGACAGTGGACCCAGAATGTTGGTGTGCTGTAAGGAACCCCAGGCTCTGGAGGTCAGATGTTCCAGGCAGGAGGAAGACACTGAACTCACGGCTGGGGAGGAAGCGAGGCTGGGACGCCCTAGAAGAAACTGGTTCTGACTTGGGGAGGCTCAGGCAGGCAACATGCCATTCTGACCCCAGGGTCATTTCCTTCTCTGCCTAGGGGAGAAACTGCAAGTTATGGCGCTTTCTGTGGCTCTCAAGTGAGAAGTGAGTCGGAAACGGAAGAGTAAAACAGAAATGAAATCACGATACAGGCTAGAGGGTTGTCAGGGTTCAGGGTGGGACAGGGCGGGAGGGCAAGCCCTGAGCTGCTGGGTGTGGAGTGCCTGCTGTATGCTGGACATGGAGCACCTGCTGTAGGCTTGGCTCTGCTTGGCATGAACCAGCCAGCCGCACACACTGGAGTGGAAAAACAGGAAAGCAAGTGCAAGGCAATGACAATGGGGAATACCATCTCCAGTGAGGGGCAGCTGGCTGAGACCATCAAGCCAGGGAAAGCCCCCCACCCCCCCGAGAGGTGCTTTTTGGTTTATTTCCTAGGGCTGGAGATGGTACCCCAGGGGCTTATGCGTGCCAGAGAAACATTGTAGCCCCACTCAGAGATATTCAAATCAATACCTGAGTGTCTGCTGTAGGAATGACTGGAAGGAAGAAAATTTCAGGCAAAAGCACCAAAAGGTCTAAAGGCTCTTTGGTGGAAAAATGGCTACCACGTTTGAGGAATCCAAGCAAGTCCCCTGGGTTAGACAGAAATGAACAACAGGGGCTGGCACAAGAACTGGTTGGCAGGTCTGTGTGAGAGGCTAAGTGAAAGTCTCCAGGAATGTCTATCCCTAATTTCTGGAACTTGGGACGTTCTCTTACCCAGCAAAAGGGACTTTGGGCAGATGAGATGGGGCGATGGTGCTGGGCAATGTGAGTACAGCGTCTGTAGAGAACAGAGCCAGAGGGTCAGATGCAGAAGCAAGATGTGATGACAGGGCAGGAGGAACGTGAAGCCATCAGCCAAAGCATGTAGGTAAAGTAAGGAGTGGATTCTCCCCAGGCCTGCGGAGGGAATGCAGCCCTGGTTTTAGGTTGCTGAGCATCATTTCAGACTTCTGAACTTCAACACTCTATGAGATAAATGCACGGAGCTCTAAGGCCCTGGACTGTGGCAGGCTGTCAGTGTGGCTATAGGACATGAGTGTGCTTGGGGTATGAGTGCTGTCCATTCCTCAGCTCCCCATTGTTTGCTCTGGCCAGACCCCTCCTTTCTCTTCCTCTGCTCCAGGCCACAGGGATGCCCTGGCCCTCTGGTCCTGGCCTTGACTTTGGGCTCTGGCTTTATTTGGCCTTTGGCAGCTACTCAGAAGACAGATGAGAGAAATGGAGTGTTTCTTCTCTGCTCCTCCTGCTCTGACTCTTCTTTATCCTGTGGCCACATCTCTCTCCAGTGCCAGCTTCTTATGGGCAGCCAATCCTTGCTTTGGTTCCTCACTGGGTCCTGGAAATGTCCCTCCCCTTTTCCCTTCAGGCCAAGGCAGTGGATTTGGGTGCCTCCATATTCTGCGTCCCTGTCCTCAGCCCTCTGCAACAGTCCTTTCAAAGTTACCCTGTTGGTTTCCCAAGTCCTCGCAAGAACATGGCTTCCTCTGTACGGTGGCCTGTTTGGAGCAGTGAAGATGTCCCAAGCCTGACAACAGCAGTGAGCCAAATGAATAGATCACAACACTGGACTTTAGTGAAGCAGAATCCTCAGGACATAAACTATAATCAGGTGGGCCAGGGAGACACTGACCTCTCAGTGGGCTTTGGCTGGTGCCAAAAGAGCATACAGAGAGCTCTGGGAAGGCATGGGGAAGCCCTCTGGGTTCTATTCTGGATCTAGCAGAAGCTCTGCACTATGAGCTGGAAAGAGCCATAGCAGCACATGGGTCACCTTCAGGCTGATCCCTCACAACGATGGCCCTGGATCACATAAGTCACTCATATCAGTGTGTCTCTCATCAGGGAATAGCGAGGTCTGTCTGCATGCTTAGCTCTCTAGTCATCCACTGTTAGTGAGGATGCAGGAGCCCTGGAGACAGGCCTTTTGGAATCTGGGGCCACATCATCCAGTCTCTGTCCTGTTCACCTTCAGAGGAGACTTGAGTGCCTCTGCTCCAGCCCTTCTTTCCTGGAGTGTGAGGACCAGGGCCTGCATCTTGTGTAAACCGCACCACAGCCCTTGGAGATAATTGTCAGCTATTGCATTTTGCAGGTGAGGAAATGGCTGCTGGGAGAGGAGTGAGTCATCCCACAGCAGAAGAGTGGAGCCAGGATTTGAGCTTTTACCCAAAATAGTGCTTTTTCTAGCCTCTGTCTCTGTGGTACCCCTCTCATACGAGGAGGATAAATTATTTGCAATGCTTGGGTTTCAGAGATACCACCTCATTTAATATTCATCCCATCCCCAGTGTCCTGTGTTTGTAGAAATGATTGTTCCCATTTCAGAGACAGCTAAATGTCCATCCCTAACCCCTAGAACCTGGAATGCTCCCTTACATGGCCATAATTCTAAGTGGTAGACTTAGACCAGCATCTAGATCTGTATTTTTCTGTGTCTTGGGCTCTTCTTCATACTGAGGAACCTGGGGGAGATCTTTTCATCTGCAAAGCCATGCTTATTTGTGTCTTTTGGCTTTTGTGTTAGAAATTTGACCACCAAAGTTGACTGTAGAGCGATCCTTCCCCTTCCTCCTGCCTGGAGAGGAAGTCAGGCCCAGGCTGGCTGCAGCCACAGCTGGAAACAGAATTTCCCTGGGCATGGCCAGGACCACAGTTGGGTCACACTTAGCCCTTTTGCTTCAACAAGCAGAGTCTGGCATCACTTTGGGAGAGGCTCAGGGTGTCGCTGGGTGGATTTGGGCGCCGCTGATGTCTAGAGGGACTGAGGAAGGGGGATGTGGTTTTGGGACTGAATGGCTCCAAGCAGGTGGCCTGGGGACAGTGAAGAGTGGAATGAAGAGCCCAAGGCAGTAGGGTATGGGTGCTGGACTTGAAAAGACTGGGATGGTCGCTTGTCCCTGTCACCCAGAATCTGTGACTTGCCCTCGTCTCTGGGGCCTGTTGTTACCTCTCTCAAGCCTTCTCGAGAGCCTTAAGGTTACATCGTCACTTGACCAACATTTATGGAGCATTTTCCATGTGCCAGGCACTGACCCACTATGAGGAGCAAACTCGAGCTCTCACCCCATAGGGGAGAGACACTAGTGACAAGCTCACGGGTCACGGGCAGACCCCCTAGGGCCCTTTCTCTTTGTGGCCTGTCTCTGGGGTCAGCTGCGAAGGGGCTAAGTAGGGTCAGCTCTGTATTCTCCAAGTTCCAGCTCAGAAGGAGGGTGGGAATCCAGTTGAAGAGGAGGCACATAGCTGTGAGGAGGGGCTGGGATTTCCTTTGGGGCCCTCACCATCCACTGTCCTGTAGTTAAATAATAGGTGTTAGGAGGACTGGGTCAAGCTGGGAGCCCCTGAGAGGGGGAATGGCAACTGGCCCGGGCCAGTCCTGTCTCCCCATCCAACTGGGGCCCTGTAGGCCTCGGGGGTTGTTAACAGGCTGGTAGTTTTGGGGGAGGGGAAGAAGGAACTTCAGCTCAGTGATATGGCACATCCTCAGGCCAACGGGTCCGCTTCACTCTCAGGGGTGCTCGCAGAAGCCCAGACCCTGGCACAGTCCCTGTCCACACTGAGCCCACAGAGGCCCATGCAGGGCTGCCCCCCACCGCTGGTTCACCCAGCATGGGGCCTTCAGCTGAGAGGAGATCTGGCAGCAGAGCTCAGCTGCAGGGAGGGTGGATGGAATGCTCAGGCCCAGCCCAGCCTCCCGTGGCCTATGGCTCCCAGCCCAGAGGCCCTGGGTCAGGGATACAGGGCAGGGTGGTGGGAGGAGACAGCCTGGAACATCTAGGAGGCGTGCCTCTGGCAAGGTGGGCTGTGGGGGTGCTGATCTCCCGCTCTGTGGGTGGCCCTGGGCAACTCTCCCCACTGACCCCCGGCCCCACACTTTAAATCTCAGTGTAGGATGGGGTGGGACTCAGTAACCCCCGGTTTCCTCCAGGGACCCCCAAATCATCTGCACAAGCTCCAGCACTGACTCGGAGAAAGAATAAGGTTGAACGAAAGGGGAGGCCCTGGGTCTCTGGGGATGAATGAGTCCAGGCAGCCAGCAGCTGATCCCTCGGGGCTTCTAGATTATTTGTAGCTCTGTTCAGCCCTGGGGCCTGCTCCTGGGGTCCCAGTCTGCCCCCCTCTCTGCAATGTTCTGAAACCAGCAGCCTCCCTGGTTTTGGCTTCCCGCTCTCACAGGATGAAGTCTAACCCTGAGCTCACCTTCAAGGTCCAGCACAGTGTGATCCCTCGTGCTGTCGTCTCTCCTCTACCTCTCCGGTAGGAGAACCAGAAGTTTCTGGGTTGCACAAAGCTCCTCCTCTTACCAAGAGGCTTGTACCATAGGCTGTTTCCTGCAGGCCTATCCTCGCTGTGTGCTCTGGGTAAATGCTTACTTCGTTTCAGGGCCTAGGCCATCTCCTCTGTACTGTCTCCCAACTGCCAGCTGATAGCAGCACAGTCTCTGCCCTCTGACCTGAGTATCTCTGCCCAGACAGGTCTCTACTTTATCTGAACTTGAGGCCCCAGACAAAGGTGTCAATGTCCCTGCTGCTGCCTGCCAGCCCAGTTTGGTCTCCAGTTCTGGGCTTGCTACTGACTCCCTTCCCACTCACAGGACTTAAAACTCAATCGATCCATACATATGTGGACACCACCTGTGGTGGCCAGAGCAGGTACACCTATTGGTGTCACCCTAAGAAGCTCCTCCTTATCCCCAACTGGCTCCTCTCAGGCCATCACATCGCCAGTTACACCACTATTAGGATTTGGAGGGGGCAGTGAGATTATCCTCACACACTTCTGAGTGGGGCATCTTTTATGCACAGCTTGCAAAACAGAACTCAAAGAGTGCCACTCGCTTCCTCCCTCTCTCATGGCCGCCACCATTAATCAGTCACAGTGTTCACTCCCACTGAACTTGAACCCAGTCCCCGAAACCTCTATAATCTGTGAGGTTGAGACCAATGGGCCAGACCTGGTTTGCCACCTGAAGCAGATTGGTGTGAGTCTCTGGGCACCAGGCCATCCAGTCTGTCTTCCTGTCTCTTATGGGACTACTCCAAGCTTTGGGGAGAAAACACCCACCAGCCTTTCATGACTCCCTGGGCTGCATGGCTTTGACTAGGGCTTGGGGTGGGCAGTCGAGGCAGCGTAAAGAACCGCATGTAACTGCCTGTTTGAACCCGCCCAGCTGCTCATGAGCTGTGTGGCCTGGGGCCATTCCTTGCTCTCTCTGGTTTTCAGTGACCTCTTGATCAAAGCAAGAGCTGCTTCCCTGGATGAGATGATTAAATGGGATCATGGGTGGCCTGAGCTGCCCAGTGTCCCCTCCGCTGAGATTCTCTGTGGAGCGTGGCCTACTTGTGGGGCCCAAAGGGGCTGATCTCCCTCTTGTCCTGCTTCTATTTTATACTAGCTATGTGACCCCTGACTGGCTGCTCTGCCTCTCTGGGCCTCAGTGGTCCCATCTGTCCCATGAAAATCCTTGCAATGGGTTCAGGTCACCCAAGGAGGGTGTGGAAGGTGACAGAGGTAATAGTCAAGGCTGCCTGTGGGCCAGGGCCTGAGTTTCTCCTAGGATGGTGGACACGGTGTCCATTTCATGTCCCTGAGGCAGCAGTAGAGCTGTGAGTCACACCACTCCGGGAGAAAATAAGTGTGGTCGCTTCTGGCTTCCTGCCCCATGTCCGGCCCTTGTTTCGCTGCACAATGGCCTCAGCTGAGACTGTAGGGCAGGCGGCTTAACCTCCTCCTGGCCACAGGCTCCTCCCTGCATGCTCAGCACAGAAGTTGTAATTGTCAGTACTGCCTGGGGCTCAGCTCTCCCTGTGTCCCTTGGGGTCACTCAGTCCCTTGCAGACTGGGGCCTGTGCAGGGAGGGACTCAGGCCAGACTGGGACAAGTCCTGTGTCTCTGCTGAAGCTTCCAAATCGCTGGTTGTCCCACCACTTGGCCTCCATTTGGTGCTCTACAGAAACTCTGGCTGCCTCAGGTCCTCCACTTTGCCCAGGTGTTTCTCCTCCCTGGCATGTCCTCCCTCCCGTTACCCAGTGCCCAGAATGGAGTAAGAGCCCAGCGGTGCTGTGACCACTGCTCAGAAATGGCTGATGGTGGCCTCTTACTTGGCCTGCCATGACCGGAGTGGGAAAGTGGGGAGCTTGTGACCATAGCTTGGGGGTCAAATCTTTATGCCATTCATAGCCACTTTTGTTCTAGGGTGTAGGAAACAGGGAAAGGGGACACAACTAGAACCTGAAGTTACATCCTAGTCTCCTACGAGCCCAACAGCACAAGGTGAATTAACTAATATACAGACAGACAGGAGACTTAGAAAAAGCTGAGTTTAGGCCTGATCCATGCTGCTCTGGGCAGCAAAGATGGGAGACCCTGAACTTGCTACACCTTTATTGAGTACATCTGGAGTAACAAAATGTAACAGATGACTCAGAGGGCAGGGTGGATTCCAGCAATAGTCCTAGAACAGAGAGAAATTATGCAGATGAAGGTCCTAGGGTGTCTTCAACTGGTGCAATCCTGCCCTGGAGCATCTCTCGCCAGCCCATCGTTGGCCTGTAGGCAGGAAAGCTAAGCCTAATCATAATTGTAATTGTGAAATAATTTTTCCCCAATTGCTCCCAACATTAGAGTAATAGGTAAAGCCAGCTGTGGTTCTTCAAAAAGCCACTAGTCCCAATACCAAATGTAAACAACATATTTAACTGAACGAGAACATTACTTCCCCATTTTACAGATGAGCATATGGAGAAGCCACAGGGGCTAGAAGGAGTCTGGGCTCTGGAGGATGAGATCCTAGCTCAGCTCACCACCCCAGTTCTTCTCCAAATCTCAGCTGCCCTCACCAGGACATGAAGAAAGGACCTTCCAGGCTCCTGGGAAGGAAGGACTGAGCCCCACTGTTCAAGAGCCTTCTGGGTGCCTTTCTCATTCTCACAACACACTGTCTCTCACCCCATTGTTCAGACAGCCAGCTGAGGTTGTTCAGCCAGCCATCCACCCCAGGGTCTGAGCTGGGATCTGTGTCCAGTGCCAGGCGACTATCCTCCACAGTCTTCTGGGTGGACTTCCCTTGGTTCTGAGGGTTCTCATGGCTTATGGGTCCCAGCCTTTGGGTAGCTGGGTGTTTCCCAGCAGCGGATCCCATAGCATGAGCTGCCCCTGTGGTGACTGGGGCAGGGAAAGAGGCGATTTCATGGGCAGGGACTTAAGTGTTCAGAGCCAGGCCACAGATGGCCCATCCTGAAGACAGTACACTGACATAAGGACTGAGGCTCCGACCTCCCTGTTCAGGGCTCCTCCCCAAGTTCCAGCACAGACCTTGAGGGGTGAAAAGAGGTGATGCCCAACTTTGGGAAATCCTCTCCTGTAGGGGAATGGACACCAAAGAGAAGCCAAGACCCAGGTGCTGGTCCTTAGCCCCAGCATGCTGGGTGACCAGGGTCGGGGGAGATTCCTGCCTTCTCTGATCCTGGCACTGAGGGAAGCCAGTGGGCCCTGGGGGCACATGGGACTAGACTGTGGAAACCAAGTTCTCCTCTTTGCCTGGCCCTGACAGGGCGTTTGTGCCACAGGGACCACCACCGGCTGCCCCTCTTCTAGTCTTGCTCTGACCCGCGAGGAGCTAGCATGGGGCTGGAGCCCTTGACATCCACCCGAGAGATGGGGAAGCTGGCAGGGGGGGAGGGTGGAGAGACGTTTGGAGCCCACTCACCGTGCCTGCAGCCAGAAGTTCTCTCTGCTCTGTCTCTGTCCAGGGCCAAGAGTAGAGTGAGTGGATCTCAGCTGTAGCCTCTGGAGCGAGCCACACCCAGCGGGAGGGAGGCCAGCCTCCCCCCTTCAGGTTTCCACCCCCGGGAGGGTTTCCTGTTATTGTTGCTGGGTGAGGGCTGTGCTGCTGCAGATAGGCAGACCCTGAGGTGGGCGGCCACCTCACTGGACCCTCAAGGGACTCTTAACTCAGACCCCGATTCTAGGCCTCAGGGCCTGGGCTGAGAGCCCAGCACTTGCTGGTGGTCTGGCTGTGGAGGCCCTAGGCCTGCATCAGGGCATGTCAACCCTCTTGGGACCCCAAAAGGGTGTCGTGACCCCATTTACAGCCTAGCAGGGATAAGGGGCCTGCCCACCATCTGGCCTGTAAACAGAGAGATCCAGCTGCGTTCTTTCCGGTAATTCTCTGGCATCGTACTGGGCAGTGAGAGGTTTTAGAGGTCTAGTGGGCAGGTGGGACTTGGGGAGAGGTAGCAGCTCTGGGTACTGGAGGGCCCTGTAGGCTTCTCCTGGGCAGGGTGGACATGAATTCAACTCTATGGTGCTGGCTTGGTCTCTGTCAGCTGTTTAGGTTTAGGAATATTGAGTGAAGTCAGGTATCCTGGCTCTGCTTCTGGTGTGGTTGTGGGCTCCTCATGGTCCCCTGAGGCCTCAGTGTAGCCATCTCTAAAGTGGGAATACTCATAGCCTTGAGATAAACAAGGGTCAGAGAAGGGCTTGGAGGACAGGGAAGCAGAAGCTGAACTAGAGTTTCTCAGAACCAAGAAGCCAGGGGAGAGAAGGGCCGAGATTTGGGTAGTCATGAGGACCTCTTAAAAACAGCAGAGGCCCGGGGCCCCGCTGCAGGCTGATTGATGTGGAATCTCTGGGCAGGCGCCGGGAATCTGTCCTTTGAAGAGATGCCCTGGTTTTTCATGGTGAGTGAGTGGCTGGGAAGTCCCGAACTTGTTCCACAATTCAGCAGGGACAACGGAGACTCCAGGGAGGAGGACACTCAGGAAGTCAGGGAATGAGAGAGAGAAGAGCCGGAAGAAAATTTGGGGGAGGGGAGGCAAAGATTGCTGTATTCTGGGCAGGAGTTTAAGATGCCTGCAAAACACTCAGGGTTGGTAAATGGAGGTGGGTGAGCTGTGGCCCTGAGATGAGGTTTGGAAGCCGTGAGTTTATGGTTGGCGCCGAGGCAGCCACAGAAGTGGATGAGTTTGCTGGGAGGGAGCCCTGGATTCTTTACACCCAGCTCGGGAAAACAAGGCCCAGTAGAGATGGGGCCATGGAAGCCAGGCGAGGACAGCGGGGCGGTCATTGGGTCACCTGGGTAAGCAGATGGCTGTCATATACCTGTTGAACTTGGAAAACGAGGCCATCATTTTCAACCAGAGCAGGCTACACTGAAGGGGACGCACAAGACCAGCGAAAGCGGGCTGTGGGGGTGTTGCGGAAGTTGGGTCACATGTGACCGCAGGGCCCTGGCAGTCTGGCCACGCCTGGGCACAGAAGTATGGGAAGGTCGTTTCGCACTGCGGTGGCAGTCTTGCGTCTGGGGTAGTATCTGGCAGACAGCAAGACGGCACTGGCGGGGCTCCGCGCGGGACCACTCACAGCCTGTGGGCTGACAAACAACAGCTCAGCGTTTCCTTCTCTGCAGGCTCCCTCTGCTTTCGGCCTGGAGCGCTGTGTCCTTCCCCTGCCCTGGCCGTGTTCCCCTCCTCCTCATCAGCGCAGACTGCCCGCCCTCAGGGTCTGTGGGCTCGTGAGACAGGGGGGCCTGGGCACCCCTTTTTGGGGTCTTAGGTTCAGTGCTGGTGGCAAACAGGACCGGGCCTATCCTCCGCCCCATGCCCACTCCCACAGTGCTCCCATCCACGAGGAAGAATTCTGTCCCGAAAACTGAGTTTCTGTCACCTACAAACAAGGGATTGTTGGCCAGGAACGTGTGCTAGACCCCAGGGATGGGCAGAGGTCCCATGGTAAAGGCAGTTCAGACCCCAGGGTAAGAGGTCAGTGCTTTTTCTCTGGCACTGCCCAGCCCTTCCCTGCCCCACCCCTCTGGAGAAGGGCACAGGGGCAGGAAGTGCCAGCTGGAGCAGAGTGAAGGAGCCGGCGGTGGGTCAGCAGGAAACGGGATGGTGTGTGAGGCCAGATTAGAGCAGCCGGGAGGGTGGGACAATGTGGCCTTGGGGGAGGGGCGGGGACGCTAGTGAGGCCGGAGGCTGCCTCAACCAGGCAGAGCAGAGCCTGAGCCAAGAGGGGTCCTTGTGTGCAGCTCGGGGTTTGGGGCTGGTGGACCAGGGCCAGACCGTGGTGTGGCCAGTCCCTGCCAGTCTGGCCTCTGAGCCTCCTCCTTTACCTGGGACACAGCTCTCAGTTCATACTCTGAGGGGCCGTCTGGGGTCAGAAGGACAGCGGAAACCAAGGACGGCCACATGCCCTAGTGAACGTGTCTCTCCGTGCATCCTCTCCCCAGCATCTGTCCTGGTGGGTAGAGGAGCGGGAAACGCAGGTTCCTGGGCCCGCCCCAGGCTGATGGTAGGAGATGGCAGACAATGAGACCCTGATGGCCACATGTCTGCAGCCCGCCAGGCAGCGTCTGTGCTCACATCTGCGGACCATGGTCTCCTTGGCTCTGGTGATACCCTGAACTCTCTCTGGGGGGTTCTCGTTTGACCCTCAGGACAGCCTCCGTACAAATATTGGCTTGTTACACAGAGGGAGAAACTATGGCTTGGGGTCAGGTGCTCTAAGAACTAGAGCGTTCCAGCAAACACCCAGTGTGAAGCAGGCCTTGGCTTCAGAGCGGCCCTTGTGTGGAAGGCTTTCCCTTCCCGCCACAGCTGAGTGGATCGCATGTGTCAGATCATGGCAGCTGCTCATTAAACAAGATCCTCTGAAGTTCTGTGCTGGGTGAGAAGGAAGGCGAGGGAGGCCTCGGTTTTGGCAGAGCTGGTCGGTGTTTTCCCTCCTGTGTTTCCTTCTTTCCTCCTATTGGCAGGGCCCCGTCGCCTCCGCTTCGGTCTCACCGCTCTGTGCGCCCGCCAGCCCCGTCACAGCCCAGGCCTCACACACCTGCTGTGTGCTCCCCACCTCTGGGCTGTGTCTCTTTTGTGTCCCTCTCCCCGCTCTGGGCGGGTGGGCTCAGAACCAGCACCAGTGCACCGCGGCTGCCTGGCATGGGCATCTCTTTGCTGTGCCCCTGGCTCCCAGCCCCCCCCCCCCGCACTGGCTGTGGCCTGCAATACTGCACGTCTTTCTTTCCTTTTTATGGTGTTTATCTGGGGCACTCAATACTCATGCTTGTTTTGAATTTTCGGACTTTCTTATTGACCTGTGTTTGTAATGCACCATCATTACATTTGTTTTGGGGGATCGGTCCATATATACCCTCTCTTGGTCATTTCAGTCTCCTTTCCACTTTCCTCTTCTCTCTTCCTCGGGCTCCCTTTCCCATTTCCAGAACCTCCCTACTACTGCCTACCATCTCTCTTCTTTATTTTATTCTTTAATTTATTTATATTTTGGGTTTCCCAGATAAGAGAAATCATTCCATATTTAACTTTTCACACCTGACTTATTTCACTTAATATTATGATCTCATGATGGACCCATTTTCCTACAAGTGACTTGACCCCATCATTCTTTATGGCTGCACAGTATTCCATTGCTTGAGTTGTGTAACTATAGCACACAGCAGTGAGGGAGGAAGTTGAAGCCTCCTGGGAGAACATAGCTAGTGTCAACTCTGTGGATTCCATCCGTAGCTTGATTTTGTTGCTGAAAACACTTCCTCTACTTTCTCTTCTCTCACTATAATTGGCCCAGACACCAGAGGTGGCTCTATAAACACTTACTACATGCCATCTCTGACTCAGACTCTGCATCTCACTGGGGGCTTTAGGGAGGGAATCTATGTGCCCATTTGACAGGACTTAAGTAACAAGACCAGTGTGGCTCTGCCTGCTTCAAACCAGACCCATGATCTGCAGAGCCTGGCTGAACATTCTGGCATGTGCCTCTGAGCCTTAGTCCATGCTATTCTCGCCTCTGAAGGTGCTCCTCCTCCCTCCCTCAGGGAGCCCACATCCTCCTGGCCTCTCCATGTCCAGTTCAAATGCACTGCTCTTCCACTAGCCTAGTGAGATTTCCATTCTCAAAAAAACGTGGTTCTTGGAGCTGTCTGCCATATACCCATCCACCCCACACGCACCCTACTTGCTCATGTTTAAGCTTCTCCCATATTCTCATGTAACAATTCTTCATGACAGCCAGAAGAGATGCAAATACTTTTTTTATTCCTCATGTGAGGGAACTGAATTTCAGACGTGCTGAGTAACTTGCCCAAGGTCACACAGAAGTAGCAGAGCCAGAATTACAACCCTTACCTTCCTGTTCTGAGTTTAGAAGTCACTGTTATAGTATCATCCTATTCCCAATAACTTGTAACTGCTTATTCATTAAAAAAGAACAATGGTGCCTGGGCTTTGCCTACTCCCACGGTGGGCACAGGAGACATAGAGATGACCCAGGCCTGTCCCTGTGTTTGGGTATCCCATCCTCATGGGATACACATGTGCCTAATGAGCGTGACCCACACTGAGTGGGGTCAGGGTGGTCAGAGCCGTGATTGGCCTGTGCTGGGGTCCTCAAGCTGCTCTGAAATATTGCACAGGAGCTCTTCAAGCATGGAGGAAGGGCACACGGGCAGAGGGAATGGCAGAACTGAAGGCATGGAGGGCTGTGTGGGAAGGAGAGAACTTTCTGTGGGGAGCATGAAGGTCTGGGAGCCAGGGATAGCTGGAAATGCAGCCAGTGGTCCAGGGCCTCTTCTGCCACACTGAGAGTGCAGGCAGGTGTCACCTGCAGCCTGGAGACCCTGTAGTGCCCCACAGAAGCCTGGAGTTTGGAGAATCGCCATGCCTGGTGTACAATGTCCTCACATAGTAACTTAGTTGTTTTTGTTGTTGCTGAGACAAAATACTTGATACTCACAAGTTAAAAGAGGAGGGGTTTATTTGTCCTACAATTCATAGAATTTTCAGTCCATGGTTGGATGACTCCAAGGCAGAATAGCACATTGCAGAGGGGCATCACAGAGGAGAACCAGTATATGATGGGCGGAAGGTAGCAAAAGCAACAAGGGGCCTTAGCAGTGTTTTTTTAAAACCTCTTTTATTTTATCTAGACTACTTAGGGCAGGCAGCACTCACTCCCTTAATACTAGTGCCCTTCAGGCTAGGGTTGCACCATGGATCAGTCATAGTATCACAGGCTGTAGCTCCAGCCACCTTGAGGAAAGCTTCACTTCTGACTGCATGAAGCTTTGGAGGGACATAAGGCATAATATTCTGCCCCTGGCTTTCCAAAGACTCAGGCACATTCCATTCATCCCTTTTTTGTAAAGAATTGCCAAAGACCTAACAGGTTAAGCATTGCTGAAAAGTCCAAGTCTAAAGATCCCCCTGAGATATAAGGTAAATTCTTAGCCACAAACCCCAATGAAAAGAAAGTCAAACCTTTCCACCGTTCGATGGCACAAGATAGACATTGTCATTACAAACAAAGGAATAGTGAGGAATATGACCAAAGAAGGCCACAATCTAGCAGGGTAAACATTACACGCACAGTTCCGCTTTCAGTATCCTTAGCAATCTGGGGTAAGTTGTAAACTTCAAAGGGTATAATTAGCTCTGTCTCTGTGACACTTCTGGTGCTTGTACTTCCCGTGGCTTCTTTTTGGGACTGGCTCTGTTTCCCCTCCTTGCCGTTTTCCATAGCTGATTCATGCTTCTGGCATCTCCAAACTTCTGGACCTTACACTATACCTTTGGTTTCACACGACCAGCTTTACACACTGCCTTCTCAGGGTACACTGCCTGGTCCTCCAGGCCTTCTTCAGAAGTCAGTGTGGAAGACTTGTGATCCCATAACTCTTACATTCTGCATGCACCTAAAATCAGTGCCATGTGGGTGACGCCAAGGTCTGCTTCCAGCTGGAGCAGTAGCCGGACTTCCTTTTCTCTTGGCTGTGCGGGTCCATGGCCTGTGAACCAAATACTAAGGAGCAACTTCCCTAACATTCCACCATTCTGGCACACAGTGCTCTGGTGCTCTCTTGTCAAAGAAGTTTTTTGCTTGAAAAAAAAATTTTTTTTTTTTTTTGAGACAGGGTCTCGCTTTGTAGTTCAGGCTGGCTCTGAGCTCACTATGTAGCCCAGGCAAGCCTGGAACTCAGTAATCCGCCTGTCTCTGCCTCCCGAGTGCTGGGATTATAGGCATGAGCCACCACGCCCGGCACTGTGGTATGTGGTATTGATTGCTGGTGGGCGTGAGTCTCCACGCCCAGCATTATATGTGGTTATCGGGGGATCGAACTCAGGACCTTGCGCTTGTGAGGCAGGCACCGGAACCACTGAGCTAACCCTCCGGCCCTTTTGCTTGAAATTTTGAGGCTGCAAAAGGTAAATTCTTATTGTTTTTTTGATATCCTCTAGCCATCTTTTGTGTTTTCCTGTCCCTGACCCTTGGTCAAGATCTCCTCTACTCTATCTTTGCAGTTTACAGCTTTACTGGGGGCTTTCTAGCTAAACTCACATTTTAAATCATTCTGTTGGGCTCTTTGCTCTCGATTCTCAACACAAATCTGGCTAAAAGCCCCCAACATTAGCCATGGCCATGGCTTCAACATTACGGCCTTGAAATTTATTCTCCCAGGTTAATTAGTCTGCTGTCCTTAATATCATTCTCAGGTAAAGTTTCTGGATGTGAGCAAAATACAGGCAGACTTTCTGCCATGGTATAACACATATTGTCTGGAGCCCAAGAGCCAGTGCAATTCTTTTTCCCAGCAGAAACCTTCTGAACCTGTTCTTTATCAGCAGGGTTTCTGTCTGCATTCAGCTCTGTTGAGCTCTAATCAGAATCCCCCATCAAGTACCGCCTAACATGTTACAGCTCTACTTTTTTATCTAGGCTCTCAAAACCTTTCCAGATTCTTCCCACAAGCCATTCCCAAAGGCTCCTGAACCACAAGGTCAGGTATAGTCTCAGCAATGACCCACTCCCAAATTCTTAGTTACTTCTCTCAGTGCTAAGACAAAATATTCTCTATCCATAAGTTAAGCAAGGAGAGGTTTATTTGGCTTACAGTTTGTAGAGGTTTCAGTACATAATTGCATGGCTCCGAAGCACATGGCAAAGGGGAGAACCAGTATATGGTGGGCCAAGGTAGCAAAAGCAAAAAGGGACCTTAACATCACTCTTCTACCCCTTTCATCTTATCCAGACTACTCAGGACAGGTAGAACTCAGGCCCTTAATCCTAGTACACTTGAGCTTAGCATTGCACCATGAATCAATTCCAGCATCACACACGAGATCCAGCTACCTCTGGGAAAGCCCCACTTCTGACTGCACAGAGGGAGGGTAACTAGACAGAGGCCATAACATACGGTCACCTCCCCCATGTGGGCAATGGGAAGCCCAGGAAGGGAGACACAGGCTGGCAGCCCAGATTAGCAATATGGATCCTATGCTGAACTGGAGAGACCAAGCAACACCTTGGCCAGGAAGGGGCCAGATCAGGGACCGAATTCCAGACAGTGAGAACAATGCCTGTCCCAGACCCTGGGGTGGGGGTGGGGGCCACAAAGAGCACTTTCCCAGATGTCTGAGCTTTTCCGTTCCTGGGAAACCGTGCTGCAGGGAAGTGGAACTCTGAGGTCTCCGGAACCCAGCAATGTTTGGTGTGGTGCTCCGTGGGTACCTGAGGGCACATATTGCCTCTTCTGCTTACAGTTCACCTGGTCCTGAGCCAGTCATAGCTTTTGATGCCCATTTCCCCTTTTGTAAAGTGGGGATGCCAGGGGGAGTAAATGAGAAGGTTCGTGTCAACTACACAGAATGGCCTCTGGTATCACTGGGGCTAGAAAATGTTGGTCATGCCAGTGACAAGGCAGAGTGGTTAAAGTGAGGGTACCTGAGAGTGTGAGGACACATGTGTGCACATGTGAGTGCACGAACATAGGTGTGGTGTTTGACATTGGTGTGAGCATGTGCAAGACCACTCAGACTTCTGTGCAGGGCGTCTGTGTAGATGGGTGGTATGTGTGGTATTGGTAGTGCATCTGTGGTTTGAAGGGTGCAGCCCAGGAAGGGCTTGGCCTCGGGCAGCCCTTGGCCTTCTGTGATCGTATGTCCTTGTCACCCCACTGAAAATTCCTCCTGCACTCTTATCTCCTGCAGAGGGCCAGAGATGGCAAGGCTCTGCTCAGAGTGGCCCAGCCGGCAAGTAAGAACCTGTATCCCTGTCTGGAGGGCAGGCCTGAGTCTGGCAGGCACTACGGAAGCCCAAACTTCCTGCCTCCAGGGCCCACATTCCTTATGTTGTCCACCACGTGTCCTGAAGAACAATGGCTGGAGGCTTAGCCATCTGGGCAGCAGGAAGGTGGGTCAACGGCTGGTCTGTCTTGATGGGGCAAACAGATGAAGCTCTGGCACTGGGCTCAGCACTGGGGCCGTAGGCCCAGGATTTCTGCTTCCTGCCAGGCCTGCCCCTTTTCTAGGCCCTCAGCACATGCTGCCTCCTGTGGCCTGAGGTGGCTCTTTGGGACCAAGTCCAGCTAGGGGAGGCAGCATCTAAAGTGGTCCTGTAAGCAGATTAGACAGAACAGATGTTTCCGTAGTGGAGGTCCTAGGGTCCTCCTTGCAGGCCACGGAGACCATGAGGGGTTTCTTCTGAGATGTCAAAAGAAATCCTCCCAGCCTGGACACTGAGGTATTCCCCGGTGTTCCTGAACCCAGTGACTCTTAGTTTGCACATGGTTCTATGCATGTTTCTCTTGGGCTGGGGCAATCGACTGGGATCAGGGCACTGATTCTGCTCTCAGCTCCGCCACTCACTACTAATCAGTGTCACTGCCTCTGCTTTTCTCTTTGTGAAATGACAGTGACTAGCTATGTTCTGCAGAACTCCTATGCAGCTGTAGTGTCTGCTAACATGTCTCTCAGTGTGAACTCCTCCCTGGGCCCCTCCCCACAGAGACAGCCCACAGGAGGCCCCCAGAGGCACAGGAAAAGGGGCAGTGTTTGAGGCAGGGTGGGCAGCCCTGGGGGTCCCAGTCTGAGCAGAGGCCAAGCTGCAGCAAAGAGCAGCCCAGGGCCATGGCCTCTCATGGGCTCCTGGGCCTCTTTGGGGGAAGCAGGGCCAGATGGCAGCGAAGATGGAGGTCTCTGGTCTGTGCAGATGGCTCCTAGAGGTAGTGGGTGTCTCTGCACCCTCCCAACTCTGCATCTGAGAATGTGGCTGCTCCTGGGCTGCCTTAATTATTTTCTCATTGTGGGGACACAATACCAACACCCACAACTTAAATGAAGGTCACAGTTGGTAAAGGTATCAGTCCATAGTCTGCTGGCTCCAAAGCAGGACAGCATGGCCAAGAATGTATAGTTTATGACCAGGCAGGAAGCAGAGAGCCACGAAGGAGGAGAATTTATAGACACCCTTCCAGGCTACCCTAACAGAGACCTACCTCTCGCACCAGGCTTCATCTCCCAAACTCACACCCAGTTACAAACCCATCAGTGCACTAATGCACTGTCACACACATCCACGATCCATTCACCTCCCCAGAGCTCCACCTCCGAGTACATGAGGCATTGGGGGAACATTTATATATAAAGCACAACATGGGCTAAGGACTACCCCTGAGAACAGCCATTTGGGCCCATCGGTGTCTCTGGGAAAGGTCTTGTCGAATGCTTTTTCTCCATCTATTGAGATGATTATATGGTTTTTGCCTCTGATTCTGTTAATATTCTGTAAATATAATTCTGTTAAATTTATAGATTTATGTATGTTGAACTATCCTTGCATCCCTGGGATGAATCCAACTTGGCCAGCGTGAATGAATCTTCTTGATGGTCCTCTGTATTACGTTTGCAAGAATCTCATTAATGATTTTGGCATCTAAGTTCATTAGGGAAATTGGCTTACAGTTATTTATTTTTAGTGGGGTCTTTCACTGCTTTTAGAATTATGGCAATTGTTATTTCCAGGAACGAATCTGGGAGTACTGTTGCCCTTTTGATTTCATTAAAGAGTCTGAGAAGTAGTGGCATTAGCTCCTCCTTAAATTTTTCCACCCAACTCTCCTTTGAGTCCAGCTGGGGCGAGATGGGGGAGGTGTCAGTGTCACACTGGCAGGGAGATCTGCCAAGCGGTCAAGGGCCTTTTGCTCCTCTCCCGGGGGTGCTCTAGGTCCTTCCAACTCCATGTCAATCCATGGGACAAAAGGCCAACATTTCTCCCAAGTTTTTCAGTGAAATGATTTAAATTTTGCTTGGGCATATACATCTAGGAATGGAATAGTTGAGTCATATGTTAACTTCAGTCTTAATCTTTCTAGGAACTGTCAAATTGTTTTCTCAAATAGCTGTACAATTTTACAACCTCTATGTTCTCACTAACATATGTTTGCTATCTGTTTTTTTGATTATATTTCTCATAGTGGGTGTGAAGTTGTATTTCCACATGGATTTCATTTGCATCTCCCAAGTGACTAAAGCTATTGAGCGTCTTTCCATACTTGTGGGCCATATGTATATGTCCTTTAGGAAAACATTTATTTAAACTATTTGCCATTTATAATTTTAATTGGATTATTTGTCTTTTTGGTGTGGGTTATAAGTGTCTTATTTATTACCAGGATATAAATCCCTCATCCAGTATGTGGTAGCAAATGTCTCTGGGCTGTCTTATGGTGTCTTTGAAATACAAAAGCTTTTAGTTTTAAGGAGGTCCAATTTATCTACTTGTGGTCTATTTTGCTTTTAGTATTATAGATGGAAGGAATAATTTTTCTTCCCATCTCAGGTTCATGACTTGTAATAAAACTGAGATTAAGAACAGAAAAATCATACATGGGTTTGATATTTAATGTATGATCAATGGTGAATGGTGAATGTTTAAAACAGAAATATTGACTGTCTCACTCCTTCACTTTGCTCATCCCATCATTCTGCCCTCTCCTGAAGCAGTTCTGGAATTCCTCTTCTGTGAGTGTCTTTATGTGATATGATAAAAACACAAAGGATAATACTGCTGAGAGCCATCCAAGGAAAAGGCAGACCTGTGGAAACATTACCACGTGTTCTCATCTGCCTTATTCACTGGATTTGGCACCGTGTGACTTCTGGCTCTTCCTGAAAATCAAAATAACTGTGAAAGGTAAACATTTTGAGTCAAGTCATGACATCAAGACAGCCAAGAAAGTAAAACTAAAGACATGTAAGTGGGCTTCCAGAACTGTTTCTGAAGGTTGCAAGTACAATGGGATAAAAAGGTTCAAAGCAACAGGGAGTATTCTGAGGTTGTCTTTTACTGTAAAAAATTTTTTAAAATGTAAACTTTCACTGTATTTTTCAATTGCATGTCTTATAAGTTCTAGTTATATGATGCAAGAAATGCAACAGTAAAGACCTGAAGAAATAGAACTTGTGTGTTTTTATGCCTGGCTTGATGGAGAGTGGGCAGCCATGGGGACAAAGGAGGTGTAAACTGAGGGGACTGCTATTTGAATTCTTTTGTGTGTCTCTGGGTGTAAGGAGAGGATTTCTTCAGTGAGGTTCTTATAACCTGCGTCAAAAGACAAGGGTGGGAATAGCGTATAGACAAGAGTGGGCACAGACTGATCTTTTTCTTTCTGTTGATTTCTCAAATGCCAAATTTTGGGGTGGTGTGTCCAATACCACACATAAGAAACAGTGCCTAATCCAAGGTCATGAGGGAGGTTCGTGGGAACCCCTGAGTCTGCTCTCTGCGGGGCAGCTGTGTGGGATACCCAGGCCCCTATGAGTGGCTGTTGTCTGAGACCTGGGGCCCCTATGAGTGGCTCTTGTCTGAGACCTGGGCTGGCAGTGGGACCAAGCCCTGGATATGTACTCACTCTGCTTGTCCTTGCCAGCTCTGATTGGAGTTATTACATGCCTAGGTGGTATCGGAGAATTGAAGAACTGGTTGTTAGAAAACACCACAGACACAACTCAGGGTGTCTACTGCTGTTGCTGGACCCTTCAGACTTCTCTTTACTAACGAGTCACTAGAAAAGCCACAATGTTGGTATTACGGGCTGGTATTTTCATGGTCCACATCACCTTTGTCATTATATTCTTTGTTTCCACCATTGCCAGTGTCTGGGTGATTTCATCTGTACGTCTTTGGAAAAACTGCACCTATGGTGATGGCCATGATGTGTCATGTGGGAATGAGGATGCCCTTAAGACAGTGCAGGTCATCACGATCCTGCTCATCCTCTTCTGCGTCATCTCTCTTGTGGTCTTCGTGTTCCAGCTCTTCGCCATGGAGAAGGCACCATGCTGTTGTGCTGGCTGTGCATGACTAATAGAGTATCTATGTACATTCATTATTATGCCAACACCAGAAAAAACTTTGGCACACCCCCCACCATGGTTACAGTTCTCCTTGCCCTGGCTCTGCTTATCTTTCAGCTTCATCATAGGCATATTCCATGTGCCCCTGAGAAAGAAATGAGGCTGAACAAGTGCTGGTGCTGGGGGGAGGAACCCTGGAATCTGGGAGGTGACAGGAAGTCACTGTGTAGGAAAACCCAAGAGACGGTGAGGACCAGGGAGGAGGAAGGAAGAACATTAGAAGGCCAAACTCAAACCATTCCTAGGGAGAGTCTTTACTGTCAGACCCCTGCCTTTGGGAGAAAGTCACTAGCTTGTGCTTTGGTGTTCCCATGATGTAAGCCAGAGAAACTCCCTGCAGCCATGAAACTGAGCCTGTGGCTGCTCTTAGTTATGTGCATGGCCAGGGGCCCCATTCACTGCACACCATTGGTTTTCCTTCTGAGGGTGAATTCTAGATTCTGCACTGACATCGTACAGACCAGCTGCACTAAGTACAAATAGCAAATAGTGGTACAGGTTCTGTCAAGAGCAAATCCCAGTCTCTGGGCTGACTGTGCCATGCCTGGAGGCCAAGGAAGAACCCAAAACAAGACTTCTTGACCTGAGGGCAAAAATTCACATTCCTATCTGAAGTGCCTGCAGGAAGGCCGGAGAGCCACAGTGTCTCTCGAGATATTCAGCTCTATGTAATCCAGTGGCACTGTGACAACAGGGGAGGCAGAGAGATAATGTATAAACGGAAGCGGGAAGGTAGCTAAACCAAGAAAGAGAACTTTCTGCCATGGAAGGAGTGGAGAGGGGCAGAGCCCAGGCAGCTCTCTCAGTTGCCCCTCACAGTATCTCTTGCCCTGGACCTTGTGGGGCTCTAACTTACCATCAAGGCGGTTGGCAGTTTGGGTCTCTCTAGAGTCAGCAGTGATCAATTCAGCAATGAAAACACCTGTCTGAGTTATTTTTCTCACCGCTGAGACAAAACACATCCAAATTAAAAGAGGAAAGTTTCGTTTAGCTCACAGTTTGTAGAAGTTTCGATGCATAATCGGCTGGCTCCAAGGCACGGTGGAATCTCAGAAGAGAAATAGTTAATGGTGGATAGAAGGTAGCAAAGCAACAGGGAACCTTAACAGCATCTTTCTGCCCCTTTTATCACATGCAGACCACTTAGGGGAAGTAGTAGTCATACCCTTAACCCTAGCACTGCATCATGAGTCAATCCTAGCTTCACACACTTTAGATCCAGCCACCTCTGAAAAGGCCCACTTATGACCACTTTGTGGGGACATCTAGACACAAGCTGTAACGGCACCACACAAACTGTAGGAGCAAGGAGCACTCTTGCTACAGTGCTGTATCAGGGCTATATTATTAGGGTTCCCTTCTCTGTAGTCAACATTTCTTACAAGTACATATCAGGAGAGAGAGATAAGTATGGTTCTCTATAATATGGCCCTTTTATGCTTCCTATAAATTGTCAACTTTTGAGGAAGGTTTAATTTAATGTTCCATTTTGGGGCCCAAGGATTTTAGGCTATTCGGGCACTCCCACTTTGACCCTGGCCAGAGTAGTGACTTCTCAGAGGCCCTGCCCACCCCACTTGGATGATAAGTCTGGAAGCCTTTTAAAACACATGCAAACCAAAACTAGTCAACAAATCTTTGGGTGAAAGTTACTGTGTAATTGTGAAGTATAAGCACACCATATTTCAGTCAGAGTGATAAGAACAGAGTGCTTGCTTCTAGTAAAATTTTAAAAAATTCCCTTGAGATGAATAAAAATACAGGTGATGGGCAGATAGTTTTTTTTTAAAAAAGTACCAAAAACTTGTGGGGTATCCGGGCAGACCATAGCTGAGCTGGCTGTGGCCACAGTAATCTTTCTCTATAGGGCTTAGAAGTATATGCTCTTCTGTTCAGCACATGTGCTCTTTCTTAGAACACCTATTTTAAGCCATCTCAGACTCTGCCTTTGCAGAGTGATCTTTTGTGGAAGGCATTCCCTGTATTGCCTATAGGTCTACACAAAGAAGTAGAGACACTTTGTTTATTTTGCTTCCTCTTCATCCTTTTGTTGTATATCTTTCCTTTTTTGAAGAGTTGTTATGCCATAATTGCCCATATTTATTTGGAGGGGCTACTACGAACTCTATTTCTTTATGTTTATTATGGTTAAAGGAATGTTAATGGTAGGCTCTATATATCATGTATTATGTGGGTTGAGGGTAGAGAGACTGACCAGAAAAAAAAGTGAGATAATGATGTTTTAAATTATGAATTGATTATCATATGATTATAGGTTATCTTATGTGCAGAAGGTATATCTGTGTATCAGATATGACCAAAGAGATATTTTTATTTTGTTAGAAAGTCCAGTTATGGTTGAAATGAATCATATACTTTTTTTTTTTTTTGAGACAGGGTCTTGCTTTGTAGTTCAGGCTGGCTTTGAGCTCACTATGTAGCCCAGGCAAGCTTCGAACTCAGCAATCCTCCTGCCTCTGCCTCCAGAGTGCTGGGATTACAGGCGTGAGCCACCATGCCTGGCACTGTGGTATGCGGTATTGATGGCTGGTGGGTGTGAGTCTCTATGCCCAGCACTGTATGTGGTTACCGGGATCGAACTCAGGACCTTGCGCTTGCGAGGCAGGTGCCGGAACCACTGAGCTAACCCTCTGGCCCAGTCATATACTTTTTTGTCTCTCACTGTTTTTTTTTTTTCTGAGATATTTATGTCTCATGTAATGTGCACTATGTTTCTGTTCTAGTACATTATTTGGTGTCCTCACTAATAGATTATTTCATATATTATAGTTGTATTTTGATAAAAATGCTTAACTCTAGATATGTGAAAACAGAATTTGATCCTCCCCTCCCAAAAGAAGAAGGAGAAGGAAGAGGAGAAGAAAGAAAGTCGTACACGGCCTCCTCTGGGCCAGGCAGCTGCATAGCAGTCCCTTCTCCTTCTCTAGGACGGAAGCTCTCTACTGTGGTCGACCAGCGGCTCTAGCAGATTCTGGGGTCCAAGCAGGGCTACTGTCTGGCACACCATAGCGGGGACGGGACAGCGATCTGTGTACTGATGAGCTTCCTGTGGCTCTGATGCCAGCTCCAGTTTGGGAGCTGTGGCCGGAAGCAGTCTTGCCTCCGGTGTGCACAGAAATCGCCACCCCTCCCCCCACAGGCCTCCAGGGACCAAGCAGAAAGGTGGTGCACTTCTAGAGGTTCTGGTTTAATTGACCTGGTTGAGGGGTGTGGATCTCTCCCTCTCCCTCTGTCTCTTCCTGTTGCTCTGTCTCTGGTACTGAGAATTAATTGCACGCAGGGCCTTGCACTGAGCTGGTTGTTTCTCACTAAAATCCCAGGGGCTGGACTCCAATTCACAGACATGTGCTACAACAGTGCAGCTAGACTTCACTATTTTTAAGGTCCCAGCGGGTCCCAGTGTGCACCTTGACCTTTAGGATGTCCCCTTCGTGGCCATTGTGGAGGTACAGAAGCTCTGGGAGAGGAAAGGATGTGCCCACGTAATAGCGCCCAAGAGGAGGGGGTGGGATTCTTACTCTCTGCCTTTCCACCCCCTTCTTTCTCTCCCTGACTTTTTGTTTAGCTTGGAGTCTGGTTTGGCCCTCAAACACTGCACTTGGAAAGATAAACACTGTGCTTGGAAAGATAAATGGGTCCTGCTGTCGCCATCTAGTGCCCGGCAGTGAGAATTGCTGAATAGCTTCAGGACCGGCTAGAAGGTCCTTTTAGAGAACAAAGGAGGAAAAAACAAGTGGGATCTTCACAGGTGCTTAGGCAGATGCTTTTCTGAAACTTGAGTCCTCTTTCCAAGCTATATTTTGAAAGGGAGAGTGAGATAGTGGTGGGTTTCATGGTTAAGGGCTGGTGAGGAGAGCTCACTCCCGGGAGTCAGAGAAAGACCTGGGATGATGGAAATATGCCCAGGCAGGACAGCGTGGCTGTGCTCAGGGTGCCTTTCCTTGGACGTGGATTCACTGGAAGAGCAGCCTGAGGGGGGTGCTGGCTTTTGGACACAGCAGGAGATGCATTGAGTATCCAGGTGCTCAGCCCCTCCCATGACCCTGGTTCTTGACCCCAAGAGGCTCCTGGGAGGCAGGTGGTGGGCTGTGCCCTCAGATGAGGGCAGAGGTGGCAGTGAGGGAAGCAGCCTCCTGGGGTGGGTGCCGGGGCCTGGGATGAGTCACGGCTGCTGCCCACTGTGCTGGCTCCTGTGGGCCCAATGAGAGGCTTGGGATGTGTCTCGGGGCTGGTGCCCTGATGTGTCACCCACGGCAGGCACAGGAAAAAGATGGCCATCTGGAAGGGAGGGAGTGACTACTGCCCCTCAGGGAGCCCACACGGTGGGGTTCCTTTGATAAAAATAACTCACCATGCCCAGAGCAGATCTAAAGGTTTGTATGGATGAACCCCCACCCGGGAATGTCCCACCGGGAGCTGGGTCTTTGCTTTCCGTGTTAGTGCTGCCTTAGCATCTGCTGTGCATCGTCCAGTCTCATCGCAGACTCCTTGATTCCCAAACACACATGGCATCTCACGGGACCCCAGATTTTCAGGGAATAGTTTTGTGAACACTGGCCCAGAAGGGGTCCTTCAGGGCTCACTGGACTCCATCGCAGGTCCCCCAGGTCAGCCTGCTCCATCAGCGACTTAGAAGCCAACCGTTGTCTTCTGAGTGACTCAGAGGGCTGTGCAAACCCTGATGGGACAGGGTGGAGGGCAACAGGGTCTGGAGGTTTTGCAGGGTGAATCAGTGGCTTGAAATATGACTATGTAACAAGTTGAAGGTTCTGAACTTGGGCTTAAAAAGAGTCATGAGCATTACCAAAGGACTGGGGAGGCACATATGAGAGAAACGGAGGACTCTTAGTCAATGGTTGAGATAAGAACTTTAATAACAGTGATGATTGTTACATGGATTACCTCATCTGGCCACCACAACAGGGTACAAGGTAAGTATTTTTTTTTTGAGACAGGGTCTTGCTTTGTAGTTCAGCCTGGCCCTGAGCTCACTATGTAGCCCAGGCAAGCCTCGAACTCAGCAATCCTCTTGTCTCTGCCTCCCAAGTGCTGCCATTACAGGTGTGAGCCACAATGCCTGGCAAGGTAAGAATTTCTATTGATCTGTGTTCAACAGAGGGGAAAGTTGAGGCTCGCTGAAGTTGCATAACTTGTTTAAGGTCACAGAGCAAAGAAATGACAGAAGATTAATTAAGGAAAGGGTCTCCTCCCAGGATCTGCTGGCTTGGGCACTTACTGTATTCCTTCCTTTCCAAACAAGCATAGCATACCAGGGAGTAGCTGCAGGGAAGTTTGGCCCAGAGTAGAAGAGAAGGTCAGGGAGACAGTGAGATCCCTCTTCTTGGGGAATGATTGAGTGGAGGCTGGACAGCCTGTCAGTGTGGCTGTGATGAGGATCTCAGTTTTTTTTTTTTTGAGACAGGGTCTCGCTTTGTAGTTCAGGCTGGCCCTGAGCTCACTATGGAGCCCTGGCAAGCCTCGAACTCAGCAATCCTCCTGTCTCTGCCTCCCGAGTGCTGGGATGACAGGCGTGAGCCACCACGTCCGGCATTGTGGTATGCAGTGTTGATTGTTGGTGGGCGTGAGTCTCCATGCCCAGCATTCTATGTGGTTACTGGGGATCGAACTCAGGACCTTGCGCTTGTGAGACAGGCACCGGAACCACTGAGCTAACCCTCCAGCCCCAGGATCTCAGTATTAAATGGCTAGGAAAAAGACCCTAAAAATATTTAAGTTCCATCCTTCCTGGGTAGTTCTATAATTCTGTTAGAGCAACCTATTACTTTAAAGCAACTTTATGATATGAGGAGACCGTAATTTTTAACATAAAATGTATGCATTATGCAAAGTACTTTGGAGTTGCTCCTGTGATAAATATGTTCACCATATCTACTCCCGAGTTCTAGGATTTGTGACAAATTGCGCATGCCCAATAAGGTTTGCGTTTCAGCTGATGATGATGCCTGCTGCTACCTCAGATTTTATTATGACCCAGAATTAGTCCCATTTCTCCTAAGTTGAGGGTCCAGGTACTCACTGGTGAGGAAGCTGGGCTGAAAGTCTTACATTGCTCCTGTGGGAATATGTGCCCTGATTGCCCAGTTTGTTTTGTGCTTTGTTTTTGGAAATCAATGCATTATGTTGTTGAACACCTCTACAGCTACTAGATTTAAGGAAGTCTGACACAGGAGAGGCAGATAAACTCAAGTCAGCTATGTGGCTAAGTGGATTTCTCAACCTTTCGGTGCTCAGTTGCCCCACTCCGGAAGAGCAGGTCCAGGGGGAGTGGGAAAGACACATTTCTTTTCTCGGGTCACCCAGGTGGCGGTGCTGTAGCCTCTCTGTGCTTAGTGCTGGATCTTCCTTCTCTCAGGCCCTCGTTGGCCTAGACAGTGCTGCTCTGGGTGCCATGGGCTTTGAGGACCATGGCCACTCGCCAGAGGGCCTTTGGCTTCCCAGGAATTTGCTTGCCAAGCAGCACCTTTCCAGCCAATGCTCGAATTTTACTCTGGGCCTCCGAAGCAAACCAGTTTCACCTTAAAGAAATCAATCCTCGCAGCTGGGCTGTTGCTTTGACATTGATTCAGCATAAGTTTTGTGACAGCTTGGCTGGTAAATAGGAGGAAAGGCAAAACCATTAGGCAGGATTATCTTTGAGGGGACGCGGTGGGCAGCTGCACGGCTGGGATAGGAGGTTGGTTCTTGTGTTCCCACTGTGCACTTTGGCTGCCATTCTGAGACCCTGACTCTGTGGGGCTGCAGCAGAAACCGAGGCCGAGAGTGCTGCCTGGGCTGTGGTGGACTGCGGGGCAGTGGACGCTGGTGCTACCCTGGGGCTCTCGATCCATCGCTGACACCAGCCTGCAGTGAGCAGAAGCCTGCTGCTCTCAGTCCTGGATCTCCACCCACGTTGGTGTGAATTCTAAGCTGTGTGATTATGAGCAGGTGAATTAGTCTCCCTGTGCCTTGGCTTCCACTCCTGCACAACAGGAAATACTCCTGCCAGACATGTGAGTGCAGGGCCGGTGCCATCCATGGTCAGCAGCAGGCAGATGGCAGCCCTGGCTGCCACACCGTAGAGTTAAAGAAGAAGCTGGAGGTCAGGTGTGCAGGACGTGCCAGGCATTACTGTGTAAGCGGCAGGTGCTATGGTGTGTGTGTGGGGGGGGGCATGAGGAGCACAAGGTCCCTCAGCCCCTGGACCCTTTCCTTTCCTCCACATTTATGCCCCATTTCCTGATCCATTTGGGCTGGAAGATCCATTGTCACTTTCCCCGGTGCCCCTGAGCCTGTTCTTGATTTCTGCTTTGAGAGTTCAGTGTCCATGACTTCTACAGGATACACCTCTCCCTGCTGTGGCCAATGCTGGGTTCCCACTTGCCAGGGTCTCTAGCCAGCCCTGCAGCCCGGCGCCCCACCCTGAGGAGGACAGCCTCACCTGTAACGCTCCATTTGGCATAGTGCTTCAGCAATTTCATTGCTGCTTTAAGGAATCTACATAAATAACTCTTAGCTGCATGTGCTCCCTGGTAGGTGATGAGGGAAAAACTAAAGCAAATTTGAAATGTCATATACTCCCCAGCATGGTTCTGTCTCAGGACAGAACCTCAGAGATGAATGAATCTGTTTTATTAAGATCAGCGCGTGGTGCAGAGAAGCATCTACAGGGCCATGGTCATAGAGCCTGGGAATCTCTCATTCCACCCCGCTGTGTCTATGAGCTCACAGGGGCTTGAACCCAAGGCCTTTGCATTGAGCTACATTCTTGCCTTTTTTAACGTATCTTTTTATTTTGAAACCAAATTGATAAGTTGCCCAAGCTGGGCTTGAATTTGTGATCCTCCTGCCTCAGCTTTTCAGAGCGCTGAGATTAAAGATTGGTTCCTGCTTTCTGAGCCCAAATTTTCTCAGCTCCACAGTGCAGACACAAGTGCCCAGAGCCGATCGATTCATTAGCTAGAGCCGCATTGCCTGGGGTCTGAGGAACCTTTGGAGGCCCTCCATGGAAGAATAATAGTCTCCCTAAGAGGCCTACATCCCATAGCCAGGCAGCTGTGATTATATCACTCTGTGTGGCAGAGGGAAACTGAAGCTGGTGATGACATTAGGGCTGTTCATCAGCTGGCCTTCGAGATTATCCTGGTGGGCCAGTGTGACCGGAGAGCAGAACTTAAAAGAAACTCAGTTCTGGGCTGGAGATTTAGCCCAGTGGTTCCAGCGCCTGCCTCAAAAGAAACTCAGTTCTGGGCTGGAGATTTAGCCCAGTGGTTCCAGCGCCTGCCTTGCAAGTGCAAGGTCCTGAGTTTGATCCCCGGTAACCATATACAATGCTGGGCGTGGTGACTCATGCCCACCAGCAATCAATACCACATACCACAGTGCCGGGTGTGGCGGCTCACGCCTGTAATCACAGCACTCGGGAGGCAGAGATGGGAGGATTACAGTGTCTTCTTACGAGACTAACTTACTAAACTGTCTGCCCTTGTCCTGCTTTGATAAACTCATAAGTGTGTCCTTAGAAAGACCACCTGGCTTCGACTGAATGTATACAAATCAAAACTTTTCTTTGTTTAATCGCTCAGCCTCTGGACACAAGTTCACCTTAATAAGTCCTCCTGATTCCCACTGGTGTCTCTTGTCCCTTGGAGTCTGCAACAACTATAGGGTCCTTCAGTGTGAAAAGGGCCACAGCACGAGGGTCAGATGGGGGAACAGCAGCACTTGACAGCTGTTGCTGCTTTGACAGCGAAGGAAGAGACGCCAGGCCAGGACATATGTTGGCCTCTAGAGGTCAGTAAAGGTCAGGAAGTGTCTTTCTCCAGGGTCTCCCTGAGGGAGCACTACCTGGGGGACACCCAGATGTCAACCCAGGGAGGCTCTTGGCTCTAAAATCATACATTTGTGCTGGGGAATTAGCTAAACGGCTCTGGCACCTGCCTTGCAAATGCAAGGTCATGAGACTGATCCTTGGTACCATAAACAAAACAAAGCAAACTCATACATTTGTGCTGTGGAGGATTGCTGAGTTTGAGGCTTGCCTGGGCTACCTAATAAGCTCAGGTCCTTTTTCATTAACTAGCCCTCTTAACTACTCCTTTTCATTAACCAGCCGTCCTTAACTAGTCCTTTGTTCTTAACTAGTCCTCTTAACTAGTCCTCCCTCGCGCATCCTCTTCATTAACCAGCCGTCCTTAACTAGTCCTTTCCCGCTAACTAGTCCTCCCTCGCGCGTCCTCTTCATTAACCAGCCGTCCTTAACTAGTCCTTTTCCCTTAACTAGTCCTCTTAACTAGTCCTTTTCCCTTAACTAGTCCTTTCCCGTTAACTAGTCCTCGT
>PVIC010013017.1:0-10888 GCA_004025085.1 Thryonomys swinderianus
CCTTCCTTCCTTCCTTCCTTCCTTCCTTCCTTCCTTCTTCCCTACTAGGGATTAAACCCAGGGACATTGCACTGAGTTACAACCCCAGTGCCTATATTTTTGTTTTTATTTTCATTTTTAAAATTTTGAGGTCATGCTAATTTTCTAAGTTGCCCATGTTGGGCTTGAATTTACTGTACTTCAGTCTCCTGGAGTCCTGGGATTATAGCCATGTGCTACCATGCCTGGCTCAGGAGAACTTATGAAGTATTTGTGAAGACAAGATTGAGAATATATTTGATTGGTTAAAGTGGAAAGCCCATGGTTAAAGGTTAGTTGATGGTTGTTTTGTAGGGAACCAGGAAAGGGGCTATAACTAAAACTTTTGCAGTTAATTTCTAGTCTTCTGTGAGCCTGGCAGCACAAGGTGAATTATTTCATATATAGACAGAAATGAGACTTAGAGAAGAACTGAGCTTGGGCCTGATCCATGCTGCTGTGGGTGGCAAAGACAAAAACCTGAGCTTGTCACACTTTTATTCAGTATATCAGGAGTAAGTAAGTAACAGGTCATTCAGAAGCCACCATGTAACAGATGTCTCCAGTGGCAGTAGCTTTGGTACATCCGAGGTAACAAATGCAACAGGTCACTCAAAGGGCTATGGGTTCAGTACATCCTAGAACAATGATGAATTATACAGATGAAGGTCCTAGGGTATTGTTCTTCCCTGGAGTATCAGAAACATGTGGGACTATTGGGGTCTTTGTTGTTTCAGAAGGGGGAGATAGAGTTAAGTCAGGACATGCCATAGCTGCTTGCCTGTAGATAGGAAAACTAGGTATAATCATAGTTTTATTGTGAAATTATTTTTCCCCAAAATTATATGGAATTGCTCCTAACAGTTTTCTGATTATTCTTATATTTAGTTTCCCTAGATTATGACTGTTTACTTGGAGTTGGGTTCTGTTTCATTACAGGGGAGACCCCCAAAGTATTTTCATACTAGCACCCACTCACACAGCTCCTCCCACCTGGCCCGTATTTCTCTGCCCAGCCTCTCTTTGGGGCACCCTGGGTCACACCCTTCTGTTCTTAGCATCCAGGTCTTATTTCTTTTCCTAGGTCTTGCTTTTTTCCTTGCTACTGCAAAGCATTGAGCAACCCATTCTCACTGAACAGTGTTTTTTCTTCACCTGTTTTCTCCAGTGGAAACTCAGATCTCAGGTCAAACTGTATTTTCTCTGGAAAGTTCACCCTAGTTTTTCTAAGTAGATTACATCCAACATTGATGGATTTTGTTATTTCCAAATTCCTCTCTATCTGCAACACTAAAGAAAGTTGTAATTTCACACTTAATGCAGTGGGTTTCAGACCATGATCTCCCTCATTCAGCAGCAGCAACAGCAGCAGCAGCAGCAGCAGCAGCAGCAGCAGCAGCAGCAGCAGCAGCAGCAGCAGCAGCAGCAGCAGCAGCAGCAGCAGCAGCAGCAGCAGTAGTATTGCCTGGGACTTGTTAGAAATGCTGCTTCTCCCACCCCATCCCAGACCCAGTGGACAGGAAACTCTGGAGCGGGTGGGGCCTAGCAGTCCATGTCTACATGGGAGTCTGAAGCCGCTGTGGAGACGTGCAATCTGTAGTGGTGCCTTTCTCCTGATTCCATCAGAGCAAACACTGAGTTGTTCCTCACTTTATATCTTCATTTCTTACCTGGGACATATTAAGTATTGAATTAATCATTGTTTAGTGAATGAATGAAAGAGCTCATTTCATTTTTAAAACATCTTTAAAGAGGTATTATTTCAGTGTTGCAGATAAATGAATATCCATCTGAGGCTTTGGAATGATTTTTAATGACTGCTTGGCATAGGGGTGACAGTTCCAGTGCATTTGTAAGTTGCCCTTTGGAGAATATACCCACAATGTGAGAGTTCCAGGCAGAAAACATCTTTGTTAAATAGACTCTACTGTTATTTAATGGGGAAAGTGGCAGAGCTGTACCCATCTGAAATCAACTGTTCTGTTTCCTCCTTTATTTAAGTATTTATTAAGTATATTGGACCGGGTCTTTAAGGTTTCAAAAAGCTGTATATCTACCTGATGTTTGTGTATGTGTCAAAATAACCTATACATGTACATTCTTCTTAAAAATACTTGGAAGACAGTGGTATATTCAGAAGAAGAAGAATCAAATGAATACAAGATTCTTTCACTTGGAAAATATGGATTTCTTCATGCATTTGCATGTGTTTTTAAATATGGAAATTATGAGAGATTTTTCATAAGGCTGTTTATAGCAATAAAATATTAGGTGCATTCTATTTCTCATTGAATTATTTACCCAAAGCAATTTAGGGCTATTAGGAATTCTGTGCATGCAGTTTACGTGAGAGTAAAATATCCAACAAGACAAAACTGTTTCTGTATTTTTAAACCACATTTCTGAATGATTTTTCATAGAATGAAAGTTTAGTTGTGTTTATTTTATAGAAATGATTTTATTTCATTTCTCCTCCACCCCTACTTTTTTAAAATTGGCATGTTTAGGAGAAAAAAATCAAAAGAAAAGAAAACAAAGAAAAAAAGAAAACAAAGAAAAAAAACCCAACAGCTGTAGTTGGCAGCTGGTTTGGAATCACAGCACTGCAGAACTGGGGAATTTGCACAATTAACAGCTATACAGAGATCCAGTTCCAGGATGGAAATGTCTAATGGTGCACTCTCAGCCTAGTCCCCGTGACAGGTGTATTTACATTGTTTACCAGTATTTCTTTTTTAATATTTACTGGGGGGGGGTCAGTGTTTGGTTGAAGGGAAATGAGCGTAGAACAGCACACTATTCCGTCTTCCCAGCTGATGTCACAGGTGAGGCACATTCACTGTAACTTGGATAGTCAGTATCTCAGCACAACTTGTTACTCCCAGTCTGAACGTGTTCTCCCTCCACTTTTTCAAAACTGCCTGACTCTAGGACTGATAGGTACTTCAGGTTTCTGTAATGACATACTGTGTCACGTAGCTGCAATGTGGAAGAGGCCTGGTACATGCCTTTCAATACTAAAACACTGTGTTTCACCAAGGAAACAGAACCAATGGTCTCTAAATGATTCGATAAATGTAATGAAATTCCAAATACATTATAGTTTCCTGAGTTGACTCTTGGAACTGAAAGAGGATATCAGTGAAATCTACTAAGTTCTGGGATTTATTTAATGGCAATGTGTCAGCATTAGCTTTGTGGTTTTGAATATATACCTTAGACATAAAGGGAATATCTAATGAGACTTGTCCTCTTTTCTTCAAGCTCCAAGAGGACGTGTAAGGATTTGACTGACCACTGTGACTGTGAACTTGTCTTTGGTGGTTCAAGGCTGTCCAAAATGACCACAGTCTTGCGGAACAGGTGCTATGGTTGAATTCAGAGAATGTCTGCATGCCTGCCACTTTAAAATTCTGTGGTCTATGGTCAACTCATTTATCTGAGTATCAGGTTTTTCATCTGGATGATGAAAATATTTTCTTGTGCAGATAATGAAACTACTCAAAGCAAAGTTAAAATAGAACAGTACTCTAAAAGGACTGCAATCACTATGCTCTGGAAATGTCGAAAAGGCACTCAAAAACCATCCAGCCATGCCCTACATGACTAATGATAGTAGTGGATGGTTCTGCCTGGTCTCTGGTCTTCAGTAAGTGGAACAACATTTTTTTATCACAGATGGAAAGGGCCGGAGGGTTAGCTCAGTGGTTCTGGCACCTGCCTTGCAAGCGCAAGGTCCTGAGTTCAATCCCTGGTAACCACATACAATGCTGAGCATGGAGACTCATGCCCACCAACAATCAAAACCACATACCACAGAGCCAGGCATGGTGGCTCATGCCTGTAATCCCAGCACTTGGGAGGCAGAGACAGGAGGATTGCTGAGTTCAAGGCTTGCCTGGACTACACAGTGAGCTCAGAGCCAGCCTGACCTACAAAGTGAGACCCTGTCTTAAAAAAAAAAAAAAAAAAAAAAAAAAAGATGGAAAGACAGCCTTTCCCTAAAAATATGGCCAAATATGCACTTTATCCTCACCTGGTGGACAGTCTCAGTATTGCAGCCTTTTCTTTAGTGTGTACTAAGGAGGCAACTCCAGGCAGCTCCTTAGGTATTTTGGTAGCTCTGCTCCAAGTTCTGCCATGAAAGTAGTGCCCTTCCATTGTTCTTTTGTACCATGGTGTTTCGGTGCTTTGAATGGCCTTACAGCAACACTGTTCTGTTAAATGTGTCATTTTCTGAGAATGCTCCAAAACCCTTCACCCTTTGTCTCCAGGGTTGACTTTAGTCTGTTCCTTCTCTGATTTATTTCAGCATACTTAGCATAAAGCCTATAGGTGCAGGAACAAATTGTAGTTTAGCAGAAACTGTGACTCAAGCAGTATCCCCAGCAAAGAGGTGTAGCCACAGGTTCTCCGTTGCAGGGACAGTCCATTCTACATTTAGTTTTGTCATCTTCCACTGTGCTTTCTTTGTACTGGCAAAGCAGCAAAACTACTCAGGAAAGGATCTTTCAAGCCTTTATTTTCCACTGGCTTTGATCTTCGCCAGCCAGCTGCCAAACAAGAGACATTCCTACTCTCACTTCATCAGGATCCAATTTTATGTGAGAACCTGTTCCTCCAGAGCATGGGTGGGCATCTGTGGACCAGAGGGTTACTGTCACAGGAAGAAAGAGGAAGTGCATATAAACTCTTCATCCTCGAAGGAAGTAGTGCATGCATGCTGCAGTGGGCGCACAGCATCCTCTTTGTGGGCACGCAAGGCAACTGTATGTGTTGTTTCTTCAACAGGGTTGTCTAATTACTGTGCTGGCACTTTGGAGTAAACAAGTAGATTTGGGGGTTGTGATTTGGACCTTTGTCTCTAAAGGGTTCAGCATCACCGCATCAAGAATGACCGTTCTATTAGTTAGTGAGAGCCCACTTAATGTTTATTATTATTGCTACATGCTAATTTGTAATAAGGTGCTATATATACAAGATCTTCTTCTTTCCCAACAGTACTTGGAGGTATTCTTCTTTAAAGTATTTATACAAAAGAAGAGATTGGGGGTCAGAGGAGTTAACTTACTATAATGTGAGCATAAGGATTGGAAGCACACAAGAGAATATTTTGGTTGTACAGATCTATAGCTCAGTGCTGTCGCTCAGGAACCCTTTAACATGACTGACAGTTCTTTACTCTCTCACACAGCTCTCATCAGTCTTTACATATAATTTCCCCCCTGGAGATTCTGGGATTGGCCTCACATTGCTTTTTTGATCTGACTCTGAGCAGTCATTATTTCTTGATTAGGGTTGGCATAAAAGATAAATCCTATTTTCCGAATAAATGTTTGTTAAAGGCAAGGAGGAAAAAAAAATACCCAAGCTAGCACAGTAAGGCAAAGCTACACAGAAGGAGGAGCCTTTTTAGCTCAGCTTTGGAACAATGATGGAAGGTCTTGCTAAGCGGAGTTAATTAAGATAGTAGCTTAATTATTGTGTTTTTACTATAGGGCATCTACTGAGAACTGCTAATCCATTCAAAGCCCATAGGATTTCTAGGGCAGGCATGCCACTAACATGACCACTTTACAGATGAAAAGCTGAGGTGCAGAGAGGGTAAGTATCTTGGTCACCATCACACAGTCCATTCAAGGAAAAGCCTAAATTCTAACCAAGAGAACAGATGCAGAGCCTGTGATTTTAACTGATTTGTCACATAGTACTTAAAGGCAGAGCTGTCTGTCCACTGATGTATCCTAAGTGTGTATTAGATGTTCACTAGATAATGAATGAATGAGTGAGTGAATACCTTCTTGCTTTGGCAAGATAAAAGACAGAAGGTTTTTCATAGAAGAGAAATGGCAGAAGTGATGATACAGAGAAACTAGTGCCAAACATATATTAGTGGAAGAGTGGGTCTCTCTCCATAGGGCAAGAGTTGAACACACATTTGGCAATATAGATGGGTTTAGCCTAAGGAGTCTGGACTTTCTTTTGCTAATGTTATCAGGTGATCACTTCAGTCCTATTTATATTTGCATAAACTCTGGCTGCTGTGTTTTATGGTCCCACATGAAGACGAATGTGATTGCTTACTGGTGGATCATAGTCCAGCAAAATGAGCTCTCTCTGAATCCTTATGTGTCCTTGGAGTTCATGAATTTGATATGTTTGTAGAACTGGAAAGGGTTGGACTTTTTTCTGGAGGAAGTTGGCATTGGGAGGAAGATAGTAGAATGTCTTGGAGAAGAGAAGATAAATACCTGATTCTAGTAAGATGTTGGTTATTGACAACTAGTTTTTTTTTCTCTTTGCAAAGCACTAATTATCAGACAGAAAATTAGATCACTTTATTAACACACTGGGAATTTTCTGAGCAACTCCTGTTTCATATAGGTGGAAAGTATTTCAACACATTATATTATCGCACAGAATGGAGTACGTGGAACTGGGGAGAGGAAATTAATCATCAAATAATCTACACTGAGAACTGAGCTGTATGAAAAGGTGGGAGTGATCATACTCACTTGATAATCCTTTCCCCCACCATTCATAATATGTATTTGTTCTTGAGACATGGCTATCATGAGAAATATCCTCTGTATCAAAAAATGGGGTTAATCTAGGGAGTATTTGGACTGTTCCTAATGATAAAGTCAAGAGAAATGATTCCTGGACTACCAATGGGCTGAGAGTGTGAAAGTGAAAATCCATTAGGAAGCAGGGGAATTGTCAATGAAATAAGGTGGCTTTGTGACTGTGTGGATGACTCTGATTTCTGGAGGGGTTATGCAGTAAACCAACCTTTCTGAACATACTTAGCTTGTTTAACTCCATGACATTTTCACTCATAATACTTCTTTTTTTTGGTCTCATTTCAGACAGAGGAGATAGTTATCAGTTCTGAACAAAACTCAGGTTGAACTTTTGCTTTATTGTATTCTCCTAGCTATGAATTCTTATCAGACTGATAAGACTGAGAATGAAACCTAGCAGCTTGATAGAAAAATAATAATAATCATTTTGTTAATGAAGAAGTCTGTTATTGGTAAAATACACAGTGGGGCCTCATTTGAGAAGTTAACTAGGACAAGGAGGAGTTGCTTTGCTTGGGAGCCTCTCTCAGGAAAAGCTGTAAAAAATTTCTCAGAAATGTGTGCTGGGCCACTTTTTGGATGGCATTTGGTATACACCTTAGGACAGAGAAATAACACAGCAGCGGATAGACTTTATTCAGAAATCTTTTGTATATGTTATCTCATTGAAATCCTCAGCAGTCCATGTCAAGGGAGATATTATTATTTTCACTCTTTAGGTGGGAAAAATGAGGCTCAAATGGATTAGATTTCTAGCTTTAGAGCCTGCAAAGACAATGTGGAGTAAGATTTTAAGCTCAGATCTATCTTACTCCAAAGACTGTTGATAAACAGTGATTTAGAAACAATGATTTATAAAGACCTGCTTGTCTCTCATTAATGTTTCCTCGTTCTTGCAGGACTGAATTTTCCTTCTCAGAGAGTATCATGGATTGTTGGCTTCTTGTTTTATTTCTCTTCTTTTTACTATTTATTCATTATAGTCCTACTGTTTGTAAAATTTTAAAAGTGTTCCTTTGTGCACCTAACATAGGGGGCAGAGTCCTTAAAGACAATTAACAGAGATAGATTCTAATAGCAGCTCTTCCTTTCACTAGGTGTGTGTCTCTGTCTCTCAGAAAGGGATACAATCTCAGTAAGCCTCAGTTTCCTCCCTTGCAAAATGGACTTCGATGTATTACTGAGAGAATATATTTAATTTACTTTTTTTTGCTACATTTTATATATACACCTTGGTCACAATGAACACTGAGAATTTGTACCATTACATAACATGACTTAATCCTCATTTTTTCCTATTCTCCTTCCTACACTACAATTCCCTACCCCCATATACATAAGCTTTGTTTCCCCTTTTTAAACATCGAATGTTTTCTTTCTGAGTGAATATTTCTTTGTCAGCATTATTGAGTGAATGTCTACAGTACCTGGTCCATTGGCGGTGTCAAAAATATACATGTACCAAGTCGCTACTGGGAACATGAACACTTTTCTTGCAAATGTGTACTAATAAAAGAAAATAAATGACCATAGAAGTTCAATTTGTTAATTTGGCTTTTAGGGGAGTTATTTATTCACTGTGTTAGTGATTATAACTGACTTGTGTAGTCAGAGTTAAACATAATAACATTTCTTTCCAAGCATTAGCCAAATAAAATTGCTCTTAGTCGACTGTAAAACAACGACAAAATGGTGCCAGGATGGAAAAATAAAATAAGACGTAGTTTCCAACAGGAAGAAGCTCATTGTTCAGGAGGTGGGGAAAGCAGACAAGTATGCAGATGCATAGTCAATCAGGGTGCCTGACAGGTTTGTTGGGAAGGCGAAGTGTTGCAGCACATGAAGAATAGTTAGACAAGTACATGTTACACAGTAAAGACTGAATTAAGGTTTAGTTATAATAATAGTAACTAATAAACACTCAAATGTAGATTTACACCAGTGTTAAAATGGTTACTCAAAAGAAAAAGTTCTGTTCACTGGGCAAAGGCAGAGAAGGCATCACAAAAACAGAAATGCTGAGCTGCCTTCAAAACCTGGAAGAGCCTTCCACGCTGTCCAGAGTCTGCTCCTGGGTAGCTTGTTGGATAAATAAGCTTAAATACAACGTGTAGAAAACTGGAGCACAACCTGGAAATGGCGGAGTGCTGATGTGTTGGACTGAGAATGGAAGGAAATACAGCATCATTCCCAGGAAAGCTCAGAAGTTACAAACCCCAGAACTATCCACTAAAGTCTCCATTGAAGGCAATTCTGCTCACTTGGTTGTTGATGTGAGATACTAAAAGTATCTCTTATCAGTAGTCACAGAACATTTTTAGGAACAGAATTATTGGGGGTTTAATTGTAAAGAGGCAAAAGTACAATGGAACAGACACTGGCCTCGATTCAAATCCCTCCTATCACCAACTAGCTCAGTGAGTTTGTGATGGTGCCTTTAGGGTTTATATCTCAAATCTGCAAAATAAATGAGAAATATATACACTGAAGTATTGTTATAAGCACTTGAGGGAATGAACAGAAAGTGTATTGGATTTTAGTAACTTTTCAAAAAATCTTATTTTATATGACTATAATTTGTTCATGTATAGATTATGATTATAAATTTATGATAAAATTATAGCTTAAGTGTCAAGCACTCTGCTAAGAACTCTTCATAAAATATCTATTTTAGTTTTCTCAAGAAATCCCTAAATACATAGACAGTATCCTTAGCATGCAAAGAAGGAAATTAGAGGGAGTAGATGGCTGTCACAATGAGACGGTGAAATGATGGCTAGAAAGACGCCAGCAAGCCCAGCTGGAAGACAAAATGTCTTAAATGACAAAAGATGTGAAAGCACAGAGAGGTGATGTGAAAGCACAGAGAGGTGAAAGCAGTACACTTCAGAGAGAGCCCCAGCTTCCCAGGTCTCCTGGATTGATGCCACACTCCTGGAGGAAGGATTTGCTACTTCCAAGACATGCTCCCTCTTTGCTGCTGCTCTCAAGAGGGTCTTATCTGCTTGCAGTGCTTTTTTCTGCTCTGTTCTGGACACTTTGCCCTTCTGCTGACTGGCTGGCCTGCCTACCAGTAGCAAGTAATCCAAAGAAACTCCAGCACATTTCTCATAGTGAACTGTGATACCAGATGACAAGCACATCCTTTCCCTGGAAGTTTCCTTGTGATCATTGGCATTAGGTCTGTCTAAAGTCCCCAAGCACGGAGGCACTCAGACAGTCACTTGCTATAGGGAACAGCAGCAGGAGATGTAACTAGAACCTTTGCAATTAAGTTCTAGTCTCCTGTGAGCCCAACAGTGCAAGGCAAATTAATTTTTTTAAAAAAGGCAGAAATAAGACTTAGAGAAGAAGCTGAGTTTGGGCCTGATCCATGCCACTCTGGGTAGTCAAAACACCCCTACCTTGCCACACTTTTATTTATACATCTTCAATAACAAAAGACTCAGAGGGTAGGGCAGATGCCTCCAGTAATCCTTGAGGAATTACAAAGATCCCAGAGTAGTTCTGCCCTAGAGCATTACAGCATGTGAGACCACTGGAGTTCTTGTTGTTACAGGGATAAAGATAAGAATTACATTCTCAAGTCTGTATATGTCATAATTGGTTCTCAGGCAGAAAAGCTTGGCCCAATCATAGTGCCAGTGTGGAACAGGATTACTCCTGACAACTTGCCCAGAACTCATGGAAACATGAGCACTCAAATATGGTCTGTGTGCTCCAGATAAACATGTGTGTGCAATTAAAGTGCTGGTCCTATGTACAGTTTTCAGTTTAGTTAAGAATAGAGAGAGAGAGACAAAGCCTTCCAAAGCACCATAGGTTAGATATTGTTTAGGAAAAGTTAGTGGTTGAATGATGCCAGCAGAAATTGTGAGGAACTGGGCTGGAGAAGAGAAATCCCAGGATGGGAATGACTGCAGAAGAGGGAGATGTTCCCAGTATGTAAGTTATTTCTTCCGGAAGCTTAGTAGGTCTCTGGGTACAACGCCTGGCCTTCTTGATTTCCAGGAGAGATTTTTCCAGGAGAGATTTTTCCAGCTGAATACTTCCACCACTCTTCATTTTTACCTGAACTACCCAACATCACACTACAAAACAAATGAGAGACAAATTTGAAGCCAATTTTTATTGCATTTATTTAAAAACACCATTCATTTAGTTTTAGTTTCTCATGCTGGCATCATAGAGAATAACAGTTGCCAACCTTAAGATTATATTATGCAAATGGTCAGAAGCGACTTCCACATAAGCGGTCATTTCCTGAACATAAAAAATTATGAGAA
>PVIC010013017.1:10988-38834 GCA_004025085.1 Thryonomys swinderianus
AAAAAAAAAAAAAAAAAAAAAAAAAAAAAAAAAAAAAAAAAAAAAAAAAAAAAAAAAAAAAAAAAAAAAAAAAAAAAAAAAAAAAAAAAAAAAAAAAAAAAAAAAAAAAAAAAAAAAAAAAAAAATTATGAGAAAACACATACGGTTGTGATAAAGAGAAAAAGAAAAAAAGGCAGTGGATGATGAGATCAGGTGACCAAGGAATTTTCAAGAGGCCGTGGCACCAGGCTTTAGCAGCAGGTGCTGCTTCAGGTCGTGGGATCTGCTGAGCGGCAGAGGGAAGCTGTGCAGCTGCCCTTTCCCACCCAAGGGCTGAAGGGACAATATCTGGGAAGGATGTACACCAGCTCTTCATGCGTGGCAACCAAACTGGGAACTGGGCAAGACTTGTTTAGCTAGTGAAAGAGGCAGCAGGTGAGTTATTTGACCTGAAGCTGGGGAGACACCTAGAAGGAGGAGATTTAATTTATGTTCTGGTCACCTCAGTAGAAACGAGTGTAGCAGATTTTACTTTTATCTCTTTGGCTTGTACCTCTTTGCTTGCATAATTTTAATCACTCTTGAAGATTCCAAAAATTTCTCATCTTGGAAACTACCTCCCAAAGGCAGATGCATGGTTTCCACATTCATCCTGGAAATGATTCCATATTATCACAATACTTCTTTGGGAAGAAGAGTCTTATCGAAAGGGTTAAAATACTCAGTATCCTTCCCCAGGGTCTGTGTGGTTGTGAACAATGGCACACTCTTCTTTCCATGGTTACTCTTCAGTAGAGTAAATTTACTATCTAAAATGTTTTCAATAAATTTGCTGAATGAATGAATGATGAAAGATAAATGTACCATTGCTTTCATACCAACTCAGTGAGATGAAATGAAAGAAACCCCATGAGACTGGGGGTTTAGCTCAGTGACACTGCCACCTGCCTTGCAAGTGCTAGGTTGTGAATTTGATTCCTATTACCACAAACAAAACAAAACAAAACAAAACAAAACAAAACAAAACAAAACAAAACAAAACAAAACAAAAATGTCAACTCAGTGATTCCTGAGCAAATCTGCCAGACCTGTCTTTGTTTCAGTCTGCACATTTGTGTCTTACAGACACGTTTCAGACTGGTTAGTACATATTGTGAGGTGTTCTCTGAGGTTCGGAGTGTTGGGACAAAAACAGCTTTCACTGTCTACTCACTGTACCCAGGGATTATTGGGCAAAGGGAAAGCCTTTTAGCTCAAAGTGATAGTGTCTGCTGGGAGACCCTATCAAGCAGCCCTTGGTTTGAACTGGTGTCAGGAGCCACTCCAGTGCGGTGAACTCAGTCTGGGTTTTTGTTTAAAAATGACCTGTTAACATATAGGTTTAATAATCACAGTGCTCTTTCTCCACCTCCCATTGTGGTAGTAATTCTAGTTCTCGTCACTCTGAGTAGTTTTGGCACTGGAATGTAAAGGAGAAAAGAAACAACAGAAAGAGGGGAAAGGATACCAAGATGCATAAGTAAAGAGTTTTTTCTAGATTATGCCTCTGTGGATTCATTTATAATTACAAATTTCTGTGTAATTAGGACATTTGCAGACAGTGAATGTTTGTAATAATCTACTTAATCAGTTATATTGCCAAAAGTCATTGTTTTTTAGGGTGCTTTTGAAAATTGTTCAAGTATCTTACCTCTCTCCCTGCTACCCAGTATCACTTGCTTAATATCTGGGTTTAAATGACAGGAGTCTCCAGAAGTTGACTGATCATATCAAAATTCAAATTGAAGGACTAACTTCTTGAATGGCCATAGTCCTTTCCTTGACACTGAAATGTGGACAAGTGATGCCCTGTTGTAGACGCCACACTGCAGTACAGAGAAGGGCAAACAGCTCCAACTTGTGTGTCCAAGCTGGTAGCATTAATGTCTTGGAGAGATCAAGGGCAGCCCACTCAGACCTTTAGGAGTCTCAAACCCACCTGCCGTTGACTGTCATGACACCTGGGCAGGGTTCTTGCGTACCCACACTCCCCCATCTTTAAACTGGGGACTGTAATTTATCACAGAGCTGCCTCAAGTGCTAACGGAGGAATGACTCATGGATTAGAAATCCTGAACATCCAGGTTGCACTTCTACTTCTCTAAGAGAATCTTCCAATAACTTTCTATAGTTTTTTTTTTCTTATTAGTATTCTTTGCCTACATAACAAATTAACATGAACTTAGATGCTTAAAACCACAGGATTTTATTTCTGGGAGTTTCTTTAAGGCAAGTTGAGGCAAGAGTTAGTAGAGTTCTTAGTCTAAAAACCTTATGAGACTGTGATCAATTCTATAACCAAAGCCAGGGTTGTGATTTCATTTGAGACTTGGGATTATCAGCTGAGTACTGTAGTCTTTGGCAGTATTCAGTTCCTTATGGTTGTAAGACTGAAACTCTTGGCTCACAGAAGCTGCCTGATTTCTTGACAAGTGGCCCTTCCACTTTAACATATGCCAGCTTAGTTTTTTTTTTAATTCACAGTAAGAAAAATAGAGAAATACATCTATTTTTATTAACATCTTCACAGAAGTAATATCCTATCAGCTTTGCTGTATTCTGTTGTTTAGAAGTAAGTTACAGGTGCTGCCCATGCTCAAGGGAAGGGAATTCCACAGTCATGAATACATACATGAGAAGAGCTATAGGGGTGTTACCTCAGGTCTATTTACCCTACTCTCAAAGTGCAGCAGGTGTGGGCCAGGTCACAGAATGTCCATCTCTCTGTGTTGGTTGATGAGGGTGTCAGTGAAAGTAATTTCATCTTTCAAAAAAAAAAGAGAGAGAAAGAGAGAGAAAACACAAGGTATTTCCACATTGGCCACCACTGTAACCAAGATAATGGAAGTGGCATGCTTGCTTCTCATGGGCCCAGACTCAGTCTAAGAATGCTCTGAAAAACAGTACATCAACAAAACCTAACACTTAGTTTGTGTCATAAGCATTATGAACCCTATTCATCTTCCTTGAACTATACCTCAGCTTGGTGGGCTAGAAACATGGATTTCTCCACTGTGTTTTACATGTGGCAGAACAGAACCAATCTCAACACTGTGCCTGGGGTCCTTAATATATAGAAATCTTTAGCAAGGACAATGACAGTTCATGTGGAATTAATAGGAATCTTCACATATAAAAATATACCTTTTATTCTTTAATAGGAAAAAATCAGAGAAATACATTTAAGAAAAATGACAATGCAACAGAAAACAAGTGCATTTAAAAAGGGGAAAGAAATATGTCAGGAATCTAGAAAAACTATTAGCACAGCAATTAAGACAGGCTACGTGAGTTTGAATTCCTTGGAAAGGAGAACCAGATCTGAAATTACATTTATTCCACTGTCAATATTTGCTTTTCTTTGCATTTCTTTCCTTGTGCTGAGTTTCCTCTTTCTGTGCCTCATGATTATGTGAGCGAATTATTAGGAAAGCTATTAGTCTCATAGTTTGCTGAGTCTTAACAAAAAAGAACATCCTGTACCCATTGTTAAGCTCAAGTGGAGTCAGAGAAAAGCAAAACATAATTCACATACAAGGAAGAGTTCTTAGGAGATGTTGGAAACATACTTTATCTATGCAAAGCTCATTTGTTTTAATAGGGGGCCCTAGAATTTGCCTGTGAAAAGCAATGTGTAGTAGGTGCAATTTTAGCAAGACTGCTATTCTAGTGTGTAAAGGATCACTAGGGTTTGAGAAACAAGAAAATAACATTTTTCTCACAGAAATAGAGAATATATATATATATATTTGCCTACACATATATATTATATATGTAAATAGATTCTTACTATGCTGAATATCTTTTATGCCTGTATAGTTTAGGTGCATATTGCATAGTAAACATATAATAAAATTTCACGTATTCCAGGAATGGAGTTTGGGCACTAACATGCCAATACTTGTTTAGTGGTAGCTATTTAATCAAAGAATAGACATTAATTGCCAGAAGACTCCCAAATCAATCTTGTTAAATCTGTGATCTCATTTTAACCCTACTGACTATAGTTGATTCTCGAATCTTCCTATAAACATAAGAAATTTTTAGAGAAAGTTGTATACCTATTTTACTTTCAAAGCAGTGATTTTTAGGTAGTGTTCCTACACTGTAGTCATGAACTAATAAGGAGTATTATTTGAAGTGTTTACACATCACATAAAAATATTACTATAGTATGATACTAAGATGATTTCAGTAAAAGAGATTTCAAGTAGGATATAGTCTTTTGAGCCACAGGACTATAGCAGTGATTATAACAAAATAAAGCAGGGGGCTTCTGTCAGCATATATTTGTTATCTCATAGTTGTGGGAGTCCAAAGTCAAGTATCAGCAAGATCAGGCTGTGTCTGAAGGCTACAGAAGAGGTTGCCTTTGGGCCTCTGTGGTTCTGAGAATGTTTAGCATGCTTTGACTTGTAGATCACTCTGGTCTGTGCTCCATCCTCACCTGCTGGCCTACTGGATGCAGCTGTACTGCTGCTGCACATTGTCCATTTCTAACATGACACATGACCCCCCCCCACCACCACATCAACCCAATTCTCTGACACCACCTGGCTATCCTCTAATTTAATTTAATTGTGACACCATCTTTCCAGAGTTAGCAACACATCTCAGAGGGTAAGGGCCCAGTCACTTCAGATGCCAGTCACAGTTCCAGCCACCCATACCTTTGACTTGTGACCAGCTATAAATAACAGCCCCACAACCCTCTGCTCAGGTCTCATAATTTTCTAGAATGACTTATAGGACTCTGGAAAGTGTTTTAGTTACCTTTACAAGCTTCTTCTGAAGGATATATGTCAGCAACTGCAGACAACTTACTTGGACTTACGACTTACTTGGATTATTGAAGACATCTTACTTACTGGGATTATTGAAGACATCTGCCCTACCCTGCAGGATTTTAAACTATGTGGATTACTGCACTAGTATTATTGGTTTTAAGATTTACTCAGATTTAAGGATGTCTGTTCTGCCCTATGGAATCTTTGGGATCTTCTACTACAGGGATTATTGTGGATAACCATCCTGTTTTATGCATACTAGGATTTTGGGTACCAAGGCTTGAGACCACCCTGTTTTATGCATGCTAGGGTTATAGGTGTGAAGGCTTTGTACCAAATAAAGGTGCAATGAGTTCAGGGCATTGGGGTCTTTTCTATTTGTGCAGTATTTATCCTTTTGCTGCCGCTGTTCAGAGTAGCAAGAGTTGAGCCCAGGCTCAGCCTTTTCCTCAAGTTTCTGATTTTGTTGTTTGTTAATCCTTTAGCTGTGGGACTCACGGGGAACTGGATCTTGCCGTGAGGGTTCTGGCTATATCCTCTTACCCTATCTCCCACAGATATAATATAGGAAAACTTAAATGGAGGATGCAAAATGTAGAGTAAAAGAATGTGGGATTCTTGCTCTCTCTAAAACTTTTGTTCCTCCTCCCCATCTCTCAAAGTGCTCACTCGTCTGGAAACTCTCCAACTGGTTTATAGGGAGGTTCCCTCACATCGGTACTTGGTAGGTACTTGTGATTAAGTCACTGTCCTCTGGTGATTAACTCTATCTACAGCCCTTTTCCTCTCCTCAGAGCTCTGTGCTTAAAATTCAGACCACAGGATTGGTTTCTATTGTCAATTATTTCCTACCTGGAAGCTATCTGGGGGCCACCAAAGGTCCCATTATTAGTCTAACTCAGGTCTGAGTAAAGAGAACTTATTATAAATAAGATGTTCTTATCTTTATCACTCAGGAAATAAAGAGTTTAGAAGCTGCTGTGATGGGAACTAGGGACAAAAATATCCAAGTAGATATTTCTTATTATATCATACAGTCGTGGATTGTCTCTGTGTCCAAATTTCTTTTTAATAAAGAAACCCATGCTGATTGAGGCCCACCTTATTTTAGTCTGACTTTATTTTAACTCAATTAAATCTTCAAAGAGCCTGTTTCCAAGCTGAGTCACATTTATAGGTACTCCTGCATAAGAGCTCAGCAAATCTTTGGGAGAGATACAGTTCAACCCACCAGAGTTACTGATGGACTTCCCTTCTTCTGAGCCATCTGTGATTAAAGCTCTATGATTTTCTCCAAGCGAGCCTTTGGAGCACTTCAAAGGCACACTCACTTGAAGAGTTCACTCTTAGCCTGGCCTCCTGGGTATAGTGTGGTTCACTTCCAAGATTTATCCTATGGAGACGATTCAGAAAGCAGCAGTCCGCCTAACTGCGCTGTGAGCCAGAAGAGAATGCACATGGCACACATTTCCTTGTGAGACTGAGGAGAGGAGGGTGTCTGTTGTACTGAGGAGGTGATCATGGAAGACATTCACAGTCTAAAGGGAGAAACAGAATGAGCAAAGGTGCAGAGCTGAGAAACTATGAGGTACATTGAGTGGTTGACTAGGGGTCCTGAGTTTAAGGTATATTTAGAGGGACACGGATAAGGGGTGTGATCACGTAGGTATTATCCCATAAAACTTCACCGTCTAAGCATAAAGTAAAGAAACAAACTGTTTTTGTGGCCTATTTTTACTTAGTAACAGGATATCTTAAGGTATATGTGTATGGGCTGCATGTATCTGGGTGTATATATGTTCAAGGGATGTGTATCTTTGCAGATGTAGTAACAATACCATTCACTGACACTACTGTGTGATAGGCTTCAGCACTTATGATATTAATTTTCATAGGGCTGTGCTTGGGTTGTGGTAGTATCCTCATTTTACAGTTGATATTAAACTGAGGCTCAGAACCTTCCTGATCTCTGATTGGTTCCAGAGCAGGCGCTAGTATCTTCCCTGGCTCTCAAATTTGGTTCTCTTCTGAGGGAAATTGGCATTTCAGTGCCGAGAGTGTAGCTGTGATTCTGATCCTGCAAGTTCGCCCTGTTCTCCAGGGTCTCAGGCCTGGGCTCAAGGGGCCTTCTGAACCTGACAACCTGATGGAAATGCATCCTGGAGCAAAACTACACAAAAAACCTTGCTGTTTCTCCATTCCCGTTGATGAAAATTATCTACATGGGGGCCTAGAGGCCAAATGACTAAATATGAGCATTTGAGAGTAAAAATGTACTTTGAAAAGCTTTAGGCTATTTTCTTTTAAGTAAAATAATATTCATCCAAGCCAAACGGAAAATCAGTAACCAGGTAAACACTAGAAATAAAACTAACTCCAAGTTCGTTGTATTTTCTACTACATGAAAGAAATAGAAAAGAAATTGCAAGGAATGTATTTTGAAACAAGTGACAAAGTAGGGCAAAGACATTGCTACAGAGAAATGACACAGGGAACATCTGAAAGGAAAGCAGGAAATGTGGGTGGGGCAGCAGAAGGGAGCTAGCTGTTTGAACCTGGCAAATACCCTCTGCCTTGGCAAGTGTTAGAACTTTTATCTGTTACTGTTAGCGCCAGTGAGTATCGTTGGAAAATAGCACCAGCCTTTTGCTGAAGGCCTTTTCACAGAACCCACCTGGGAACCATTCTCTTCTTAATGCTTTGCTTACCCCAGTCTCCCGAGATCTGTAAATGCATTGTACCACTTAATGGAGGCCATGGTTGCTACTCTGGCCAACCTCCTCTAGAGGTGTCACCAGAAGTTACACGATAGGGAAGCCGAGCTCTAATGGGCTAAGTGTGGTCTCTGGAGCAAACCCACCTCTTGAAACCTGCTGCAAGACAGCTCTGGGGAGCCGGAGTGGGATGATTTATTTCTGCTCTTTGAGGGATCGATGTCTAAGCTCTTCAGAAGCTTCTGATACCTCTGAGGGATTCTCAGTGTTTCCTCAGTGGGTACAGTCTAAATGTCATTGCAAACCGATCTGTCCTCTGCAAAGGATCCTCCACGTGGTGTCAGGAAGGCCACTAAAGCCACTAAGGCCACTCATAGTTCAGGGGCAGGACCAGCATCCATGGCATGAGGGGCCTCACCTGCTGAGACACATACTTGGTGGGTTGTTCAAGGTTCAGAGAGTACAATGGTCAGAACTGGGGAGGTGAAAAACCCAGGGCTGTTTCAGAGAGATGGGTGTTTGACATCAGTATAGATTCCTGACGGTGGAGACCAGCCTGCAGACAACAATGACACATGTACACAGAGTGGTTTGAATAGAAGAGGAAATGTATGTTTCTTGAGATTTTATCAGGGAAAAAAAATCAAGTTTCCTTTTAGTTTGCCCTAATAGCCCCTAATGCTTCCTTATAATCTGTATTTGAAAAAATTGGAAAGGGCAATAGCATCTCCCAACAATTTTATTGGTATTTTATTTCTATGGCTAATTTCTGGAGGTAAATGATGCTGATTTCATTTTTGTTGGACTAAATTTACTTTAAAATGAAAACACACATAAGTAAAACAGAGGAAAACAGCTTAAAATAATAGACAAATTAAGTCATGATGTAGGCAGTAGACAGATGGAATGAAATGTGTCCATTGGTGCATCATTGAGCAAAGTTGGAAAAACTTTTGTTGACAAAAAGTGCCCACAGTCAGATGAACATTCTTATCTTCAAGTTCCTAATCTTCCTTCTGTTAGTCTTCATAAATATTCTAACAAAAATTTTCCCCCATGAACCATTCATGGTTTTTACTTCCAGATCTCTGGTTTCTTTCTTCAAAGTGGAAATGTTTTCTCCTGAGCACTCACATCTGACTTTACACATGTACATAAATATTTGAATGAGTAGCAGAACAAGTCATCGAATGGGCTGAGGATTTAGCTCAGTGGTTCTGGCATCTGCCTCGCGAGCACAAGGTCTCAAATTCGATCCCAGGTGTGGTGGCTCATGCCTATAATCCCAGCATTTGGGAGGTGGAGGCAGAGGCAGGAGAATTGCTGTGAGTTCAAGGCTACCCTGGGCTATATAGTGAGTTCAGGGCCAGCCTGAACTATAAAGTGAGACCCTTTTTCAAAAAACTAAATAAAAAAAAAAACAACAACCAAAACAATTCAGTGAACAATCTGTTGTGACTTTTCAGAAGACCCAATTGTTTCATAAATAAGGACAGAGTAGGAAAATAGTAACAATAAATGAGAAAGAAAATGACCCACGTATGACACTTAGTAATGAAAAGTACCAGGTCAGATTTATGTCAGTGATTCTCAAGTATTAACATGCACACACATCATCTGGGATGTTGTTAAACAGCAGAGTTGATTTATTAGGCTAGCAGTCAGGTTGGAAATTCTCTATTTCTATCAAGATAACGAGGGAAGCTGATGTTGCTGGATGGAGGACTGTATGTTGAATTGTAAAGTATTAGATTATGTCACAGAACACCACAGAGTTTTGTTTAAAATCAATTTATAGAGAAGAAATTTTAAAAATTTGTTTTCCTCCTTAGCCTTCTACATTTGAGGAGCTCTTTTCCCTATGTACCCAAGCGGTGTCCTTCAGTTCTAAAATCTTTTGCTTATTTCTGCAACTTATTCTTGGTTATGCTTTCTCCCTGTTTTTCAAAAACATAGAGATCTGATTAGCCTATCATAGATGCTGAGCAGAAAGGGGGCTATGAAATAATTTCATATCAAGATCTCATTAAGATGGGTTGTTTCTTTTGAGAATAGAAGTCATGTAAGTCACACAGTAAGAAGAAACATCTGCTGTACAAATGCAAGTGCTTTAACTAGGTGCTTTTGCCTTAACACGCTCTCCCATTCTGATGCTCTCAACCTCTAAACTTGGACCTTTTAAAATTAACCTCCTACCTCCTTGAAGTACTGAAGAGAGAGTGTGTGGGTTCATGAGTATTGCAGGGCAGAGATACCTGCTTGTTTCCTTTCTCTGTAATTCCTCCCCCGGGTCACAAAGAGAGGACCAAGTGTCAGCCAATCAGCAGAAGTGAGCTACCTACCAGCCAGAGCCTCATAATTACAATGTTACAAAGTGAGCTTTGGGGAGGGGTAGACCTCAGACAGCAGGATAAAGAACCAGTGTACAATTCAGTTCCCTCCCTCCCCTGTGTTTATAAACCTTCTGTAGCTTTATTTTATTGTTTAAATTTTTTATTTTAAGTGTAGAAGCTTCAGTCAAGAACCACAAATTAAGTTGTGTACTGTAGTCTTTTTAGCACCCATGTTGACACTAGGCTGTAATTATTGTTGACATCTGTCCTCTAGTTGACATCTTCACCAGCCTAAAAAACCAAAACATTTATTTGAGGTTAAATTTCTCCATCAATTTTTAATTATCTTTATATTATTTGTTCTCATCTTTAAAATTTTCATCCTGTATGTCTGTTATTAATTCCAAGTAGGTTTTCCAGAAGTACGGAGGCTACATTCAGGAGATTTAACAGTCACATGGCATTAGAATAGTTAAGTGCCAGAATCAAAACCTAAATCTTATAGTAGAGAAGTCTTTTTTTTTTTTTTGAGACAGGGTCTCACTTTGGAGTTCAGGCTGGCCCTCAGCTTACTATGTAGCCCAGGCAAACCCTGAACTCAGCAATCCTCCTGCCTCTGCCTCCCGAGTGCTGGGATGACAGGTGTGAGCCACCATGCCCGGCAGAGAAGTCATTTTTAATAAAAAATTTGAATTTAAACACCCTTTGGGAAGGTTGTTATCTCTTAATCTCTCTTTCATTATTTATAAACATACGTATATACCTGTGTTAATATTCATGTGTAATGTTCTTATACACATATTTATGAATATATGTACATGTATGTGTACATGAATGTTTATAAATAAATCAATGTTCCCATTTTTTAAAAATTGGCTAATACTAAAAAGGAAAGATAATATTTTATGATAATCAGAACTTGGTATCTTATGTGTTTGAGATACTTACTTTAGAATATTCCAGGCCACCTATCCCACAATGGCATTTCATTCCTGGGATCCATAATACAAATGTGAAAAGTTGCTTAAAATGCTTATTTAATATCCTTATTATAAAATAATTCTGTGTGGTAAGTTTTTACATTCTGTTAATCCTGGGGAAACTTACTCAATATATGATCTATTCTGGCTTGTGTTTAGATGTCACCCCAAAATCGAGGCTGTGTGACTGATTCCTGGTGCAGTGCTAGGATCAAGGGCTTTAGGATTAAGGGTGTGAGTGCTACCCACCCTAAATATTCTGACTAAAATAAAAGGGGCAGAAAGATGCTGTTAAAGCCTCTTGTTGCTCTTTCTGTCTTCTGCTATCATGAACTGTTGCCCCTCTGCCACCCTGCACTGGAGCCAGCTGATTATAAACTGAAAAACTCTATGAACTGTAAGTCAAGTAAACCTTTACCCTTTGACTCTGGGTGTTAGGAAGTTTTTCTCAGCAGTGAGAGAAATGTAACTAACACATGATCCAAGAGTCCATTTTGAATAGTCATACATCCATACCGCCAATGGTAGACTTTGAAAGATGATAATATAAAATACAGTCTGGAAATTATTTTATGGAATATACCCATGGGTCTTTTTAAATGAATAGCTCTTAAAGAATAAATAGTGCATGTTAAATTTAGATTGTCCTAATTACCTCCCAGGCCCTTACTGCCTTTTAGCTCTGACTCTTAGATCATTATTGAAACCTTAATTCCAGCTAATATTTTTGCAGTTTCAACACATCTGCCCTTTCATGACACTATCACACCTCTAATTAAATACTTTCACTGTGTCAATCTTTATATAACATAAAGACAGATATACTCCTCCTAATGTTCTATAATTTTTAATAAATCCAGAGAGTCATATAGGGAGGTATAGGATTTAGAGAAATTTAGTCTAATAACTGATAAGAAATGCATAGGTCAGTGTGACATGGTATTAATCCCTTATCATCTTATTACATATTTGGTTCAGGATCTAAAATAAGTACTGACATGAGATCTGTATGTTAAGTAGTTATTTCTTTTTGTTTGAATAATTTCTCTCAAAAACAACATGCTGTCAAAGCCTCAAAGCAGTGAAACTGGGTGTGGTGGGTCATGCCTATAAACCCAGCACTCAGGAGTCAGAGGTGGGAGGACTGCCGAGTTCAAGGCTAACCTGGGCTACATAGTGAGTTCAGGGTCAGCCTGAACTGTAAAGCGAGACCCTATCTCAAAAAAAAAAAAACCCAAACCCCCTGAAAAACAACAAAACAAAACAAGCAATGAAAATGCTAGATAGTCTTATTTCCTTGGATTTGTGGGCTGCTTCCTGCGAATTTTGCTGGGGCTTGAGACTGCTTCAGGAATGATTTGCCTAGAAAGATTGAACTGTGGAGTTGAAACATGTATCTAAATTTGTGGCATCCAGAGATTGTCAAGTTTGAGGATGCACCAGAGTCTACCAAAAAGGCCTTGATGCACAGCTTGCTGGATGTCTCCTCTGAGTTCCTGGTTTTGTGGGTTTTAGGGGCATGTGCCTACTCCATAGGCTCCTGGCAGTGCTGGCATTGCTGTGCTGCAAACTGAACATTGAAAAACACAGGCCTAGTATAAGGCCTTCTTCTGTACCAATGAAAATAAGAAAGGAGCTGGGTTGTCTTTGTATGTGTATTAACCAAGTCTTGTTCCTTCCCTGCTAAAAGCCTGCATATGATTTCTTGCTAAAATTAGAATAAAATCTGAAATTTTTGTTATCTGGAGAGCCTCACATACCTAGACTCATCCTTCCATATCACAGACCCCGTGGAGGCCCATTGACTTCATTCCATGTATTCAGAGATGTTTGTCTTTCAGCACCAACAGTCATTAATACAATCGCAGCACAGCACAAGCAGTAGAGATTTGATTTACAAGGATTTTCAGTACCACTCTTCCAATTCTTTCCACTTCGTTAACACTCCAAATACAAATAATATCAGCTTTATGCTAAGGGATTTGCTTGCTTTACACCCCTGTCGGATGGGTCCTTCTTGATTTCTGCCCATCATTGTATCTGGTAGAGCATTTGATCCTCATCCTAAGAATAGCTAGTATTTATAAATAGGGCATGTGCTAGCTGCCATGCCACGCATTTAACAAAAATCATCATGTTTAGTTTTCACTAAAGCTATAGAAATTAATATTGTTCACAACTAAGCCTTAGCAGGGTTATAACTTTTGGCATATTGCACAGATGACAGGCAATAGTGAGAGTTAGATTCCAGCTTCTGGGGCTAGATTCTTTGCTCTTAGGTGGCTCCCAAATATATACTGACACAACTATTTTGTTTGTTCACATGGCTCTTACCAGTCAAATCATGGTAGCCCCTTCCTTTGTCTATTTTATCAGCTGCTTAAAAGAAAATCAGGTAATGGATTTGGAGGAAGATGAGGAAATTTTAACTTGAAGGATTCTCACCAAAACCTATGAAGAAATTGGTTCCATTAAAATGAAGCTCAGTGCCCAGGGTGTATGCAGCTCAATGATGCCACACCTGCTAGGCAAACACAAGGTCTGAGTTGGATCCCTGGCACTGGAAAAACACCAAATGCTATATTTCAATTTTTCAAACAGTGGTTTGTGCTTCTTATATTCTCATTCACAGAAGAATTACATGCACTGAGATTCTATAAAGGTTAAAGATTAAAGGTCTCACAGCTGCAGCCCCTGTATCATAACATTAGAAACTCCTTATGTCTTCGGAGCACATCAGCAGGCATCAGGTCTTATAAAATGACATGGAACAGAGACAACTCCTTCAGTGAAGTTAATTTGGGCCAACATATTATCATTTGTCATATGTGCAAACTATTCTATATCAACATTATGAGTCATTTATTTTCCTCTGAAAGCATGTCTGAAAAAAATAATTTTAAGTTAATTCATCCAGCCTTTTGTTTATTATACTCTCAACAAAGCATTTTATTAGAAAGTATGTTATGAAATTTTACCCTAAGAATTTCTTCTTTCCTTCCTTTCATTTTTATTCCCCTTTTCTATTTCTTTTTCCCTTCTTCTTTTCTTTTATTCAAGCATCAAGTCTTTTTCTTTGTCTCACATATAGTTTTCACTTGCACCATGCTTAACATATACATTTTAAATACTGAAAGCCAGCAGACCTGAATTCCAAACATGAGCCCTTTGCAGTGGGGAGCCCACCTTCCATGCAGACCCCTGGGCATGTCAGAATGGAATCAACCTCTATGGAAACCAACATAGACTCATGTTTATTCTGTTATAGTGCCTTCCATTCAATTGCACAACTGTGTAGTATCTCATTGTATGTTTCTAACAAAAGTTTTGAAGTAAATGTTAGAAAATTTAATAGTATTTTAGAAATCATAAATGAGTATGTTTTCTCACGAATGTGAGAAAGATACATTAGGACATTTATTAACTAGACTTAATGAGATGGTAACAGTGATATTAAAGAGGAAAAATGAGATCATTAATGCAGAATTATTTAATACAGTCAATTATGTGTTTATTATTTTTAAAATAAGCTTAGATTGGATCATAACTTTCACCTTTGAAAAGGGAAAGCTATTGAGAAGCTGTAGAACATCGTGTGTATTCATGATAGGAATGAAGCAAAGACGGAGATTGTTGATACTTTTATTGTAAGGTTTTTCTATGGATTATAAAAGTGAGAAATTGACCAATGAAATTAGGTCAAAAAGTCATAAGCATAAATGTTAGAGAGGATTATACTGAATTTCTCTTATGTGTAGAAAGCCCATGGGATGTCTGTAGGCAAACTATTAGAACTAAAATTGTTTTCAGCAAATTTGTTTTTTGGAAAATAAACATATAAACTTAATTAGCCTTTCTCTATCATTGTACTTACAATGGAAATGCAGAGTGAAAAAAATTACCATATCCAGTAGCTAAATATAAGGAAGTTAAGAATAAAGTAATAAAAATTTTGAGACTTTTATGGAAAAAATATTGAAGTTTACAAAGTACCTGACTAAATCATCAATCTCATATTTAAGTATGGGTAGACTCTATAATATAACAATCCCAGTTCTTCCTACATGATTCCATATATATCCAATGCAATTCCACTCAAAAGACAAACAGGATTATTCTTCTGGAACCTAGACAAAAATTTTGCCTGTAGATCATATATGAGTTCAAGAGGCCAAAAGTAGCCAAGAAAATCTAGACGAGAAAGAAAAAGACCACCAAGAGAAATAACTTGCTCTACCAAATATCAAGATGTACTTAATACCTCAAATAATGAAGATAATGTAACACTGGTATAAATTAGGTCCCTGAGCATGTGGGACAGAATTGTTCTCAGTAGTTATCCCACCCAAAGTGAAAAACTGATACATGACCAGATCAGTATTACAAATCAACCATTACTGAGCAAACTGGTAGTCAATAAGTAGTGCTGGGATGATTGGTTATTCACTAGGAAACAAAAAAGTAAGTTTTATTTTTACATAAAATATGAAAATATATTAAGCAAATACATACTGTGTTTTAAATGTAAGGTGCAAAAAGTTTAAACATTTGAGAAAAAAAGTATAATAAGCTTATGAGATCCACAGGTGAGAAAGTTTTCATCAAAAGTGCCAGGAAGAAGCGCAGACCATAGAAAACATGATGAATTTGATTAAAACTAAATTTAAAATTTACCTTCAAGAAGGCATGTTAGGCTGAAAGAAATAGTGGCAATTCATGCAATGTATCATAAATTGCCCAGGGAACTTCTACAAGTCAATAAGAAAACTAAAAACCCAGATATGCATGAGTAAATGGCAGATGCCGAAATGAAAGCAGAGAGTGACTATAAAGGACATACAGCCACACTAATAATTTTTTTTTTTTTTGAGACAGGGTCTCGCTTTGTAGTTCAGGCTGGCTCTGAGCTCACTATGTAGCCAAGGCAAGCCTCGAACTCAGCAATCCTCCTGTCTCTGCCTCCCGAGTGCTGGGATTACAGGCATGAGCCATCATGCCCGGCACTGTGGTATGTGGTATTGATTGCTGGTGGGCGTGAGTCTCCACGCCCAGCATTGTATGTGGTTACCGGGGATTGAACTCAGGACCTTACTCTTGCGAGGCAGGCGCCAGAACCACTGAGCTAACCCTCTGGCCTCACACTAATAATCTTGGGACGTCAAATGCAAATGATGTTGAGTAATTATTTAAATCACCAGAGTGGCAGAAATTAATAATGCTGATGATATTTAAGTGTCGCAAAGAGGGGCTTTGGGAAACCTGGATCTTAAAGAAGAGCAGTGCAAATCAGACTAACCATTTTGGAAGGCAATTTAGTACTGATACTGTATATGGCCAATTACTTACATAGGTAAATGCTTTAGAGAGACTCTCAAGGGAGTTTGCGTGGAGACCATTGCTAGAAAGTGCAGTGATGTTTAAAAAATAGGACAAAAATCTAAATTAAGAATACACAAATTGTGGCATTTCTGCAAAATAAAATACGATCCAACAGTGAAACAAAACCAACTATATTTACATGTGACAGTGAACGTTAGAGCCACCATGTTGAATGAAATAAGGAAGTTATAGGATAATATGTACAGAATAACATTTCTATAAATTTTGTAAATATGTGCAGTGATTCAAAATACTTTCTGTATAGATCCATACATGTTAAGAATATAGAAACATGCCATAGACATGCTGAGTGTCCCAGGAGATAGGTAATTTCTAAGAGGGAAGGAAGTAGGACTACAGCAAATGTATTTATCTGTGCCTATACTTCATTTCTCTGAAAGGAATTTTACACAAATATATGTGAGTGTTAGGAATGAATGAAAGGCAAGTTATGGATCACACACAGATATTAGTTATACTATTATTTCTACTTGTTTGAATATTTTAAATATTTCAAAACTAAATGAGAACCCCTCTTCCCATCACTGGAATGTGAGTTCTGAGTGTTTCACTGGGTTTACTTTCCAAGTTCTTACATTCCCTGCTCCCAGTGGGGCGGAAATTGATGACTCAGCAAAGAGATGTGCGACTGCAGAGCACAAGTTCTCACACTGTTTGTGAAAATGTCACAAATACGAATGTTTAAATGTTGAAATATCAAGGGCCAGCTACAACCACCTAAGCCAAGTGGGAATTTAAGGAATGAAATGGAAATCAAAGCAAAGACTGATATACCATCTAGAACAATATCCAATCTCGTCTTTCCTGCTGAAATCTGACCCGAGATTGGCCTTGGCCTTCTTGAAGGATTACCTGCCTGTTGCAACAGCAGCTGGCGGTAAAGACCATGCAGGTTAACAGAAAACAGAGCAGAGCTCACTCATGTGAAAAGAAACGAATGGCTCCTAAGAATGGATGTACAGTTTATGGTTCCCCAAACAGCTTTGCCGGCCTTGACCTTCTGGTTCAAAACTTCTCCTTAAGTGGTTACACACAGCTCTGCAAATGTTAGAGTGACATTTGGATTGGGCTTGTGTAATGGGCTTGCCTGCTAGTGCGGGGTTTCCCCAGGGGCTCGCCACGCTTCAGCTAGTCAGTATTAGCCTTGGCGGCTCCCTCCCAGAGCTGGCAATAACATTTACCGGCTACAGTTTTCTCCATTTTCAAATATTTCCTCTGGCCCACGTGACAGCGATCATCCACTTCCTCTATGGACTGGGGCTGAGAGAGAGTGGTTTAATGAAAGGAGGGCCCTCCTTTAAGAACTGTTAACATTTACTTTTTATTAAAGATTTTACTTGTTTTTTAATCAGCCTGACCCCCTAGGATTTGGATATGTTTGAGTGAAATTAGTTATTAAAATCTCATACCTGGAGCCAGGAGGGCACACCTTTGACTGATCGTGTCAGAGGAAACTGAAAAGATTGCCTCTGGTTGGCGAGGATTCAACGTGAGCCTTTATCAAAAGCTTGTTGAAATCTTTATGGAATTCAGATCGACCAGAGTGTATTATTATATTAATTAAATGAATTAAAACTAGGATTTGCAGTTTTAGAGCTTTGTTATGCTAAGTACATGACAGGGATTGGGTCGAACACCTTACAGTGTCAGGTGTGCACGTTCCCTCTAGCTTTTGTTGGACCCCCAGAGTGCAAATGACTACAAGAAGAATGAACTTAGTCCACCCTGAACCTTAAGGAGTCACACTAGTTTTATCTTTATTGTATTAGTGGGGAAACAGACTCAGAGTTAAGTGACTTTTCTGTTCAGAATGCTAGTACCTAACGTGGTACTGGCATTTGATAAGGGCCAAAGAGCCTCATTTGGCAAGGCTATAATGGAGGTATGCACACCCTAGAAATGTATGTACTAGAAAAATTTAAAAAACAGTAGAGTTCCATTAATAAATGTTGATAAGGAAAGAGATAAAACATTACCTTTCTACTAGTAGGTACTGGAATGAGTAAGACTGAGGAGAAACAGGTTTGCATAAGCACAAAATATCTTTTCCATGCTGTGTATTTCTCCATTAGAAAGAAAAAGTAACTGAAGAATGGAGGACCTAAGAAATACCAACTTTAATCAAATAGTCAAGAAAACACCACTAGGAACAAGATGTCTCAACATCACAAGTCTTTTGATACAAAGCAGTGAGAGAGACACAATGCGATTTTTCATATTTTTGTCAAAAACCCCACAGCACATTATCCTAACTATTAGAAAACAGTGGGTACACCACAACTGAGGATTCTGATAAAATAGTTCTCTTTATAATGACACAAAGGACAAGCAAAGACTGAGAAATGGTTACAGACTGGAGGAATCTAGAGATAAATTACGCATTGTAGACAGAAAAAAAAGAATTTAGGGGAAAATGGTAACATTTGAATAAGGTTTGAAATTTATTTAAAATGTATCATGTACTTGCTCTTATGGATAGGGTAAGATGTTAGCATCAAGATAAGCAGAATAAGGACTATAAAACATTCCTGGTATAATTTTTGCAATTTTTTATAAGTAATTAGAAATAAAAGCAACAATCCAACCAAAACAAAAAAAAATGAGCAGAAAATACATTTGGCTGTCTAGTTTGCTTCTAATGTTAAGAAAAAGGCCACCATTTATACTAAAATAGACACAAAAATACTCTTGTGAATACTGCAAATAATTAATGTATGTACTGGCTGGAAAAGCTAGCTAGTCATCCTGTGGGAAAAGAAGGTAAAAAGTAAGGTAAGTCTCACAGAGGGGATGCTCAGAGTCTTCTGTTCTTCCACCATCTGTATGATTGAGCACCTACTACTGACCACTCTTCTAGAAAAATAGGGAAAGAAAAAGTATCTACATTCATGGAACTAAATATTCTAGAAGCCAGTAAACACACAAATGAAAAAAATCAGATAATTTGCTGTAATGAAAAATCAATGAGTTCAAATGATATACTAGGCTGGGAGAAGGAGGCAGTTTGACAGCATGTGTGGGGCATATGTTTCTGAAGTGATAGCCAATCTATTAGCAGTGGGGCCTGAATGAGAAGAAAGTAAGTTAGCCATGCAAAATAAACAGAGAGCAGTAGGTCACTGCATATTGAAGCACAGCTGGCTGAATGTCCACACACAAGAACAAATTGGTATGATTGTATTCTAGAAATAAAAAGGAGGCTAGCACGCTGGGCTGTAGTGGATAAGGGGAGAATGGAAGAAGATGAACTCTAAAGCAGGGTTATCAAGTAGCTTTAAGTCTAATGTGGCATTTAAGTAACAGCTGGTAATATTAATTTCCATAGAACATCAGAAGTGAAATGGACTATCTAGGCCAAGCCTGGACAATATGATCATTCTGTTGAAAGGAAATAAATCCTGTGGTACCTTGTACACCAACCAAAGAGTATGAATTTATTCTTAGTGCATTAAGAGGACACGGGAAGGAAGTGATCCTCCTGGCTGCCAAGTGAATATATAATTGAAAGCAAAAAGTAAAAGTAGGGGGAGTGATTCAGAGATGATTTTAGAAGTCTTGTTAGAAAATAGAGGATAGTTGGGTTGGATAGTTCTATTTTGGTTGGATAGTACTTCTAATTTGAAGGTAGAGTCAATGAGCCTTGCTTATTCTTAGTAGACAGGCAGGGAACTTCCATCTGGGTAGTAGCCTGAGGAAAGCTACATTGTAAGAGCAGAGCACATTCTGAGACCCAAAAACATATGTCATGGTGAATGTGACGGGGCACAGTGGGGGTGGGGCGATCTCGCTGCAGATATGACTGGACCTGCATCATCTGAGATTTAGAATTCACTACTAAGGAGTAGGAACTGTGGTGGTTTTGAAAGTTCTACACATGAAGAAGATATAATTTGATTTTAGAAAACTGACTTTAGAGCAAAATAAATAGATAAAATTGAAAGCTTTTTAACAGAGCTAGCTTTTGCTGGTTAAAAAAGTAAATAAGAAATTTAAAAATTTCCAGGGTGGTAAGGTGAAGGATTTTTTTGTGGAGAACTTCTGCCCATCCCTTAGATATACTTTTGATTGTCTAGGGGTTCACAGTGGAATTAATTGTTGACTCAGGAGCCTTCTGAGTGGGGTCACTGAGTCAAAAAGACAGCTCCAAGAGGAAAACTTCAGAGATGAATTAGCCTGTATCTTCTTTCTCCTGCTCTAGTGTTGTTCTTGGCCCTTTTTCTTTCTATTTTTAGCAGTATTTTTCTTGGTGTGTCTCACGCGCAATTTTGGCAAAGCTTGACATGGTGACACAGTGAGCTATCTTGTATCTGATATCCATATAACTCATCAGCTGTGGGCTGTGGATTTACTGTACAATACACTTTGCCAGCTCTGTAAAACAACTTGTTCTTTGCAGGGAAAAGGATCCCTGACAAGAGGAAATGTGTGTGGCTGTGTGGCAGTTGTGTTCTTTGTTGTTTCTGAGGCAGTAGCCTGGATATGGTGCATCCTAATCACCTGCCAGACAGTTGCCATTTTGTTGTGATTGTGTTTGCTGAGATGAGCAGAGTGTTGGGCTTTGTGTAATGTCTGCCCCAGTAGCCTATGACCTTGGGAGGAAGGCCATAGAACTCCGTGTTTAGCACAAAGGAATTGAGACATAATTTTTGGATACACCAAAGCTATGGCTCATCTCACTATGAAATTATCTGTCTTCTTATTCTTTTAATGAAAGTTCTTGTAAAATGATATTGATAGAAAGCTAGGGATGGGGACAGTTCACATATGTTCTCCTTATATCTATAGTCAGATGATTATCTTCTGCCCTTTTTTCTTACATTTACATCCTCAATACATATACATACTCAATAAAGGTACTTTTGAGTACATTTTGGTACCAGGTATTATTTGAATATTTGCATTTCTACCTCAGGAGTCACCTTTGTGCTAGAGACCTTTATTTCACGATTCTGGATCTGTTCTCTCTGGATTCCTGGATCTTTTCCTGTGGTCATCTTTGCATCCTGGAAGGTGATTGCCATGACAGGTTCTCTTGCCCTCTGTATCCCTGTTGAATTGACCAATGGGAAGCATCCATGGGGGTTGAGGGAAGAGGATGAGAATGAGATTTGGGTATTCACTTTCCTGGTTCTCAACCAGTGCAAAGGCTGCCAGGTGACTTCTGGCAATAGTAAAGGGGTGTGTTCTTAATAACTCTGAATACTACATTATCCCTGGAATGTTCCACATACTTACTATACCTTTTAGATATTATACTTATAAACCACTATGAAATGACACAATTTGAGGGGACTCTCTGCTTTCTTTAATAATTGGATTCATCATCATTATTATTATTGTTTTATATGCTATAAATGGGGAAACTGAGGCCCATGAAGGGTTCAAAGCTCAGTACATCACCGGCCCTGGTTAAGCATACTGAACACTGATTCCAAATGGAGGACCAACCTGTATGTGCAAGAGAGCTTTCTTGAACTGACTCAGGGTCGAATACTCAGGAACATACCACCGCCATTAAAAATGACTGTGTTTTGGAAGTCGCTGGCACTGCTAGAAGACAACCAACAACATGGGAAAAAATCTGTACTAGCTGTGTATCAGACAAAGGGCTATTATCTACAATATATAAAGAACTCAAACAGATCAGCCTCCCCAACTTTAAAGACCCAATTCAAAAATGGGCATCTGAAATGAACAGACACTTCTCAGAGGCAGAAGTCAAAGCAGCCAAGAAGCATATGAAGAAATGTTCAACATCACTGGTCATTCGAGAGATGCAAATGAAAACAACACTGAGATTTCATCTCACTCCACAAAGAATGGCCACGATCACAAAATCAACAATAAATGCTGGTGTGGCTGTGGGGAGAAAGGAACCCTTCTCCACTGTTGGTGGGATTGCAGACTTGTGCAACCATTGTGGAGATCCGTGTGGAGATTTCTCAGAAAACTAGGACTAGGGGTCCCATTTGACCCTGCTATACCCCTGCTAGGAATATACCCAAAAGAATTTAAAAAATCACATTGGAAAGACCGATGTATGCCCTTGTTCATAGAAGCTCAGTTTGTGATAGCTTAATCTTGGAAACAACCCAAATGTCCATCAACTGGAGAGTGGATAAAGAAGATGTGGTTTTTTAATAAAATGGAGTATTACTCTGCCATAAAGAACGACAAGATTGATCCATTTAGGTGCAAATGGAGACACCTGGAGGATATACTAATAAGTGAAATCAATAGATCACAGATAGACAATTCCCGGATCTTCTCTTTGGCATGAACACCTGTAGATGCAAATGAGCTCTAGAAAGTAGGACAGCTTTTATAGAGTGGAAAATTTCTACAGGAAACTTGGTGTGGGAATGTGATGAGGGGAAGGAATAAATATGATACAGAAAGAAAATACAAGAGCATGTATAAAGGGGTTGAGGAGGTGTGGGTGGGTAGGGATATGGGTAAAAATGAGAATTAACTTGTGTCATATACTGGTACAAATTCCCCAATGTTATACGTGATTTTGAGATGTATATAAATTGTACCAATAAAGAATTCAATTAAAAAATGACTGTGTTTTAGAATTTCATAACATTTGCAAAATTAGAAATAATGGTACTAGTATTTGAAATAGAGTTAGATAAGATTACATCTGGTCTCAGCACACACTTCTCTTCCCTGCACTACTAGAGTTTGGTTAAAAGTAATTCTTTATTGTGTTGCCACCTGTAAAAAGATCCTGTATCTGGACAGGCTGTACTTAGAAAACCTGTTTTAATAGGCCCTCTGTAGAATCCTTCAGTGTCAACTTCTACCATTTTCATCTGTATCTAGCCCAGTGGGTCACTCGGCATGTCTGGAGACATGTTTGGTCATCAAAGCAAATGAAGGTGCTACTGGCTTCCAGCAGGCAGAGGGCAAGGAAACTGCTGAAATCCTAGAGGGTGCACATGACCTCTAGAGCAGTTACCTGGTTCCGAATGCCAAGTAGCAATGCTGTTGAGAAAACGAACTGTTTTCCCATGGAACTCCTATCCTTTCTTTGCATCATAACTCTTTCCCCCAGATTCTGTGACAAGCATTGTTGGCATTTAATTTCATGCTCTTATCAATTGTGTGCCTCTAAGCAGGCAGTTCCTTTACTTAGAAGCCTTCCTGCTTTCTTGTTTGTGGCACCGTTTTTCTTATCTTTGAAACCCAAGTGATGTCCCCATCCTGACCCTGTGGGTAAGGCTACAGATGTCTTAACAGAATTCTCCCAAGCTCAATTCGTCTTTCCAATATGACCTTTTACCTCTTTAAACTTAGAGCTCAAACTTTCTAGATACTCAGTAAAAGCAGCACTATATTATTTGTGCTTCCCTCTCCATCTTGGCACAACATTTGACACTAGTTAAATATTACTCGTATGAATGACCAGTGGAGAGATTTCTGAAGAGCTGTTATTTAATTTTTAGAAAGAAAGTCACATTTTAAAATTCATTTAAAAATACTATTAAAGAAGAAGCTTCATGAGTTCTTTGGTGAAAGGAACAGTTTCTTTAAAATATACATTTATAGCTCAGCATTGCTCTTTCCATATACCTTTTGTTTGTCTTTTCAGTATTAAAAAATCATGGAAAATTCACATCTATTTTTCTTAAAGTGAGAATTATCAATTTTTTGGTCATCTTTTTAAAGTATTCTGGGTTTTTTTTTTTTTGGAAAAAACGATCTACTTGAATGTGAAGGCAGCATTATGTTGAGAATATGAAATGTTAGTTCTTAGCCATGTGCACAAAAGGGAGGATATCGCCTCACGTTCAGTTTGTTGGTTCCTGAGAACCATTGCTTACTTTTTAGGTGTTTTCCAAACTAGACATTTATGTTGCTCTTGCTGCTGCAAAATACAGAAGTGAAGCCTGGAAGACATTCCTGCACCAATTTGCTCCCTGTATAAGATCTTCCGAGTTTGGGTGGAGAAGAAGCATTTTGTGTATTTTGGATGTTTTATCATAATAAAGCACTCTTATCCAGAGTGTGAGGCCAGTATCATCATGAGTGAACAGGAGGATGTCTTGAAGGTACTAAAAGAGAAGAGACTGACAGAAATAGGTGAATAGTGGTGTCTTATTAGATCGACCACGTGAATGGCTCCTTTCCGTGGGAGGTGGCTTAAGAGCTGGTGGAAATATGGAGGTAGGAAAGGAAGTTCACTCAATGATATAAAAACAAAATGCAGCTATCAAAGTCCTTTTCACGGAAGCACAAAATTAATTGCTTTTAACGCTGTATCAATGTCAATGGGGTTTTGATATTGTTAACAATATCACATCATTACGTGTATTAATTTAACTTTCCCTCTTCTTATTACTGGCCCTTTCCTCCAATAGTATAGGAGATATAAATGCTGACTGAAAAACCTCTATATTATTTGGTTCTTACAGTCCATTTTCCTTATAATCTTTATGTTTATTCTTGATTAGAATTTATCACACCTAAAATATGTTTTAGTAAGATTAATAAGTTAGACTCTAAGTTTTATTGCCTACTGTTTTTTCTTTGTTGTCCAGACATACTTTATTTAAATAAAGGAGAAAATGGGAAGACAGTGGAGGAAATGTGCTTATTTACATATGTATTAACTCCATTTAAAGAAAAGGGTAAAATCCAATGTCATAATTCTCAAACGTCTGAACAAAACAGACAATTCTGAAGCTAAGACAAAGAGAATTGTCTTATATGATGAGGCTCCTAACACTCCCTTTTCTTCTTGATGTAGACTGTCTAGTTCATCAAAACGCTAAGAGTGGCCCCTAGTATCTTCACATAAGAAACAAATGCGCTAGATATTCTTGTCTGTTCCATCATTGACTGGAAAGTAGTGTGTAGGATTGTGCAGGAGACGTATGCGCATCATAAACAGAGGGTGGTATTAATTATCAAAAGGGAGTCTCTGGGGCCAGGTAGATGAGAAGTTCTAATCCATTTCCCCCTTTGCCTTGGAGATACTCTGTGACCAATTGGGGTGAACTCTGGAACAGGATATTTAACTAAGCTTTGGAAGTGCGTAACAGCCAAGGTAGCAAAGTGAAATTGAAGTACAGCCCCTGATGAGCTCTTCCAGTCTGTTCTTCTTTTCCTTATTGTAATATCTCTCCAGTTACAGCAAGAAAGTGTGGAGAAATAGCAGCACTAAACCTCTAAACTGTATGATGCAGAGTCACTAAAGCTGTCTGAAAAATTAGAAGCCCTGAAGCTGACCACTTGAGAATGAGCAAAACACAGGGTATCACGTGGCAGTGCAAATAAAAAACAAAAGAAACATAAGATAAAAGTCAAGAGAACAAAATGGCTTAGAAAAGTCAAAGGTTGTATGGAGGGAAGAAAATAGGAAAAAATTTCCAAGAGGCACAACCTATAGTATTTTGAACTATAGAATGACGTAAAATTAAAATAATGCCAGGAGAGTTCAAAGGAAAAACTCTAACAGTTTATCTGAGGGAAAGTAAAAGGAAAATTATAGACAGAAAGAAAAAAAAAAAGAGTCCAAACTGTGTGATTACATAACTAACTTGGAATAACTTCATAACAATAAGGCAGAGAAAATATGGCTACAATTTGCTCTAAAATGCTAGAGATTATCATGGTGAATGCTAATGAAAAAGTCAGAGATTAAATCCATGGAGAGAAACTAAGAGGATGACTGACAGAATAATACGATGCCTAAAATAAAAAAATAAAAAAAAAGCTTCACCAGATGGTCCAAAACCAGCAATTTTTAATATAAAGAACTGACCCTAAAGTTCAAAAGAGTGTGGTAGGCTCTCTGAACATTTTGCATAATGAACTCAATCTGAGATGTGTATTGATTAGGGCATTATATCAAAATCATGTTCTTCATGTATACAGAAAAAAATGGAACATCAATTTGGATGCGGTGCCATGCCAATATCACATGCACTCTGATTAGAAAACAATGAACTCTTAAAGTTAAAAAAGTTACTAAAGTAAATCACAAATTGCCATTAATCCCTCTTGAAATACTCCTCTTTGAACACACCTATATCTCACACTTGCTACTTTCTAGAACAGTTCTGGAAGTGCTCTTTTGTGAGGGTCATTAGTTGCAGTATTGTAGGTATCTTGATGTCCTGACTTGATTCAAAATGGTTGTTTTTCATGGTGATTTTTTCTTCGGGAAAAAAAAAATACCAAAGTCTGATAGTGCCAAATCCAGTGAATAAGGTGGGTTGGTGGCCTTCACTGTTGCTTCGCTCATACCTTGCAAACATGCCCAACTCAGGAGATGGGTCTTCCAGAACTGCTTCAGAAAGTGTCAAGAGTGACATGGTCAGTGTGTTTGAAGTGAGAGGAGGGAGTTCTGCGAGGGATCCATGGTAGTGTGTCTTTTACTGTTAGAAATTTTTAATTTAAACCTTTACCATATATTCCAATCACACCTCATACAATCTTTAGTACATAAAGCTCTAAAAATTATATATGACAAGCTTTCCAAGTTGATTAGAACTGTTATGTTTTGCAAATGTTTACTAATCAAAAAGACTAAACAATTTGTGTATGAAATGAAGTGTGTTAAGAATTCTATCCAATCATGATGTAACCCACGTGTAAATAACACAGGCAGATAGTTACATATTTTAACAGATTACATAATGTAACACTAGTAAATTTTATTTTACAAAGGTGTTACTGTAACATGTAAAGGATGAAACAAAAGTTACTTAAGAGTGGAGAAACTGTGATTTAAAAATGAAAACAACGTGAGGAAAGTGACATTGAAGTGAATACATGTATATTGATTGTACGTATGCATATACAACAAAGTGTAGCTGTGTGTTAGAGATCCTGCTAAACAAGCTTCATCTGAATAATTCTCAGGACTCAGGACCCAGAAATAGTTCCATTTAGGGTTGGGACTTAGTACAGTAGATAGTACAGTGACATCCGCAGAGGGAAGAAGCACATAGGACAAACCCTGGGAGAAACCAGGCATGAGCTTCCACATGTCCTACCCCAAAGGTGGAAAATTTGAACAACCCAGATCTTTTGGGCTAACCTTTTTTCTACACAACATGTTATTAAATAAATGTTAAAATTCAGAGATGAAGGGGAAATATATTAATATTTTCATTAGAAGAATTAAAATAATGGCATAAATATTTTCACACTTTTGTAGATGTTAGTGAGTTTGTTTGAGGAAAAAACACCTCTCATAAAAAATATTTGAAAATCATATACTTATCTTGCTAATCTCATGCAAAATTAACTAGTAAAAAGCATTTATAGAATTTTTTCATCTTTTAAAGAGTTTATATTTATTCTTCTATTGTATATATACTTAGAAAAATATATAAAAATATCCTCACCTATTTTTAACTATGGCCATTTCTTGGTGATATCATTTTTTTTTTTTTTTTGGAGACAGGGTCTCGCTCTGTAGTTCAGGCTGGCCCTGAGCTCACTGTGTAGCCCAGGCAAGCTTTGAACTCAGTAATCCTTCTGCCTCTGCCTCCCAAGTGCTGGGATTACAGGTGTGAGCCACCACACCCAGCAAGTTGATATCATTTTTTGAAAAGCTTAATTCTTTCTTTTCTTTTTTTTTTTTTTTTTTTTTTTT